>DWDU01002044.1:0-13399 GCA_018245575.1 Jemadia suekentonmiller
TAGTTTCATTCCAAAAAACACTTATACTGGAAGAACATTGGAAGAGCAAGGAGCATATTTGTACTGGAAGAGCATTGGAGTATCTGGAAATCACTAACAGAAAAGAGATTCGTTAAAAATAATCACAGAGCTGATGACTACGATATGATAGAATATTAATTTTAGAATATTCAATACCAAGCCAAAATTATATAAAATGTTAATTGCGGTCATAACGGAAAAGCTCATAATAAAACTTTAGTTCAGGTAATATTGATATAATAATAATCGCTAATAAAACGAATACTATTTATCATCTTCCTATGAATTTAATATTTATTTCGTGTCCACAAAAAAAGTAAAGACCTTTCACACTCAAAGTCAAATTAACAATAAATAAATGTCATATAATCCATATTGATTGCTAATTATAAATAAATTGAAAAATAATCTTACTCGAGTATTCAACACCACGCGAGTTTCTCGCGTCTACACAATAGCTCAGTGTTGTGATGTATTTATATTCATATATTATGTATTCGTATTCATGCGGGAAGGCATTAGAGGTGATAGCTAGTTAAGTATAGGCTGTAACAAATTCCGAATTAATAACATTCCACCACTGTGCCTTACACAGGCTGATGCGAAGTCGCTGTGAAGAAATTCATGTCAACTATGACAAATTGTTGTTTCGCCTTAATAAAATATTAATGGTGATTACTGATTAAATCGGTGTCGCGTGTGTTTTATTAGAGCTGTCATATTCTAGAAATGCGAGCTATATCAAAGTCTGTGTTTTCATTTGGATAATTACGGCACGCTGATGTCCAACTTTAAGCAGTGATGTAATGTTAATGTATTCGAATTGAATTAGTTAACAGCAGACTGACGCATAAAAAACATCCGAAGTCACAAGTCTCCTGACTCAGCAGTTATACCGTTAAGCAGTTTTTAGGTTACAGAGTTTGCTGTACAGTAAAATTATGCGATATGACGTAAATAACCAAGTTCTTAGCGATTAACAACGTCTTGTCATCATCACAGAAGACAACATTTAAACCCATAAGTTCTTTAGTTCCATTTTAGATAGACTATAACTGTTGTAAATACTCAATTAACTGCAATAATTAAACATGTAGTTGCTAATGCTTAAATAGGCGAAACTTCCCTTGGCTTAAAAAATGTATCATACTCATATAACATAATAATTACTTCATAATTACTATGTTATACGAGTATTATATAATTATGAAGCGTTACAATTAGTCTCGTGGACATAGTAATAAGAACAGAATATATTATTAGAAAACTAAACAATAAAAGTATGTAAAAATAATACAGCGGGTACATCAAAACGGAAAATAACTCGATGCGTTATTACGAAACACCCTGTAGCTGCACCGAAACCCGCACCTGTTCGATCGGCCGATATAAATAACCCATTAGAAGTGAAATTCGGCTTGTCCACTACGGAAACATCTAGAAAGCCATTGTCGTTTCTAGAGTTTTATTGACGAGAACATTGATTCGATATTTTAAAATATTGTTAGAACACTTACCATTCAATATATTATCTTCTTAATAAATATGTATCGTAGAACAATTTATAAAACAAAATGTACAAAAGGTTAAAGTATAAGTTGAGCTGCTAAAATTTGTTGCTATAGTTTGAAGATTTGTATTATGAAAGTGAGAATGCAGCAGTCCCATGTTAATAACTAACTGTAGCCCAGATATAGTCAACCCTATTAAAAACAAACAAACTTCATTTTTATATGCGTTTAAACTGAACAATAAGGCATTGTGTATCAATGAATTAAGCTTACCACATACCGTAAACAATCCCGACAATACACATTGTTCCTCATTATCATAAATTGGTTAATTTCAGCTCGCGAAGATCCCATTCAGTCGCTATGACTACATTTTTATCATATGCACAACTACTTTGGCCCAATTTTTCATACTTCCCACTGCTGGAAACAAAGTTTCTCCACGTTCTTATATACCTATAAATACACACAAAGCTCAATCGTCAAATCACCAAATGCTGATTGGCGAAGATATTCCAGTATGTTAGCGTCCAACTCGTTGTCGCAAGTTTTCAAACCGCCCTGGACAACACTAATGTCACCTGGAGATTGATATCTGCCGATAACAACCGAACTGAACTAATAAATGTATCCTACGAAGCAAGCGAACATTAGTGAAAGTTAATGAGTAATAGCGCCCAGTGACGACCGCGACTCGATTATATATAATTGTTATATGTACTAAAGTGATGCCTCAATTTCTTTCTCTCCACAATTTTATTTATATTAATATGGTCACGCTAGGCATGAGAACACTGAGTGCCAAGTATATTTATCCTTACAGACGTAACGTGCTTCTTCTGGAATAAAATTGACTCAATAGAAAAAACCTGCTTAAGCTAATGTATTTACGTTGCGATGTTGCAAGATCCCAATGGTCCTAACACTAATTATTCTGATTCTGACTGAATACCTGTGCCTCGTAGGGGAACGATGAAACAATTGATTATAATGATCATAAATCTAGCGGTCTATGGTACACAAATATATATATCTGTATGTAACTACGCGTGGAAGCCTCGGATGTAATTCCCAGTGTTACGAGCATGTGTAATTATAGGCACAGGATGTGTCGTCGTCCTGTGTAATTACAATAGCTTGTTCAAGTGTACGCGTTTTTACGTGTATGTGTGTGCATGATTTTACGTGTTTACTTTTACCACGCGCACATACGCAAACACATTTCTAAGTATTACGGACTGAGTTATTATTTGTGCTAATATTATATTCTCGAAAGTTCTGCTGGAACCTGAGATAAATCTTCTAATACGTTGACTGCCTCGTTGGTCGTGTTGGTTCCAACCGCGACTGCCGATCGGGAGGTCCTGGGTTCACGTTCCAAGTCGGGCAATACCAAATTTTTATAATTTTGATTTTCTGGTAATGGCTCGGAGACTGGAAATGTGCACGATGCATGACAATAGGCTCACCACCTATTCCATAGTGGGATGTAAACGTAATTAGACAACGGGGAGTGTTCTACGTTCCTACGCCTACCTCTTTGGGGATTACAGGCGTGATATTACGTTTTTTTTTAAATAAAAATAAATTTATAGGAACATGTATATTAAACGATCCTTGTCATATTTATTACTCACCGCATTAAATCACACTGTGACTGTTCTAGGCAATTCCGAGTTCTTGGATTTTTAGTATTCGTGATTCTTGGATTAGGTAACTGAATAAAATGAATGATCACGTCGCACACCAGTATTATCTCCGTAATAGATATGTAAGCGGATACTTAAGCGGGCCGAGCATTGTTATACCATCAGATAAACCCCGCGTAAGGGGGTCAGACAGGCAGACAAACGTCACAAAGAGATTACAGCATCGCATCTCCACATCTCATCTCCGAGCACCTGTGGGTACGGTAGCTCGACGTTTTGAGGTTTATGAATTAAAAAACAACGGCAAATCGAAGTTTACGAGGTGATAAAAATGCTTAGTTATTGCAAAATAACTTAGTTACTGCATACATATTATGAATTTGGATCGTTGCACTACTTACAAATCTGGTTTTATATTCAAACGTAACATAATTTAAATTTAACTATTGCTCATAAAAACTAGATTTAGAATATAAAATCAGATTGAAAATGTTAATTTATAAAACCAAAATCCTAAGTAATAAAAACAGAAATAGTTTACTGTAACTCATTTCCTGCCAACTCCGTAAGGGGTCAAGCGTGATGACTTAATAAACCAAATTATAGTTTACAAGATATATGTCAATATCAAAATACATGTTTTGCCGGAAAAAGATGTGTTTCGAAAAAAAAACAAATGTTGCAACATATCCAAAAAGAGTAGGTAGGTACTTTATAAGAACAATCAGAGCACATGTACTGGCTGTTCGACAGCATCTCAATCTTGTCGCTGGAACACTTATCATAAATCTTTATCAAGATAAACGACATTTAGGATTTTAATGGCCCTCTCGATTTATTAATGCACCATTCAGTTAATTCCAGCGATGCTCAACTTGAAGTACCTACGGTAAATCGACTTTACTTATCTTCAGAGTTAACGGTGGACAAATACATATTAATAATTCGGTTCATTTTTGCCTTTACATGTTTCAATATGTGAAAATCATCTATTCCGTTATAATAAATTAAAATCTTTATTGAAACCATATTAACTTTGAAAGAATAGCAAAATTAACTAAATCGATCTTTAATCAAAACATTTTAAGAACTATTTTTTGTCTCTGATCAATAAATTTAACTTAATGAGTATATTAAAAAATCTATCAAAAACTGATAAACTACATATTTTGTTAGTTATCATAACAATACATTTCCAATAATATTTAAAAAAAAGGACTTAATATAAGCTATAGTTTGAGTACCGCTGCCTTAATGAATGACGGCTGTGTCTGGATGCCTTTGTTATCTTCGCCTGATGATTTTTAATTGGACCACGTTGCCTAAAACAGATGATCGTTAGTGGGATGACGCGATCGGATCGCGGTCATTGGAATAAAAAGCCGCAACATTGCTACATGTGTAATTGACTTTATATTACGCAGCAAAAATATCAAAAGGACATTTTCACACCTAATATGAAACACCTATTGCAATGCTTGTTTGTTTCAAATTGAGAACAGAACCAAACTATTCGATATTTTAATTAGATTCTATATGAAATCATAAATGATTTGTATCTAACAGAAATTATTTAAGTTCTAAGAACAGAAGTTAATTTATTGTTAACAGTGATGAAACTATGAAATCTATATAAATATTATAAAAACTTTTCACATAATTATGTCATGACTAACCAATCTGCACTAGCTAAACGTGATATATTAAAATGTGGAACATCCCTAGAACAAATATATTCGCACATATACGTGGACGAAGAGATTCTCGGATAACAATATCAACGCATATATATATTAAATATAGATTTCTTAATCCGTCTCTGTCAATGTCCATTGTCATTTATTAATTTATTTTTATTGCTGTTGTATCAGAAAAAATATATTTTTAAGACTTTTTTAAATTTACAAAACTTGTTTAACATGTAATACATAAAACATATGTATGAATGTACACAATTAAGGAAAATACTGAACTGTCCGAGATATATAAAGCAGTTACAAACTGTACTAACATCCCACGGATCGATCCCCTATCTTTAATTGGTTTATTTTACCTAAAACAGCATGTACAGATCGTTAGATGGGATGGTAGGCTGTTGGGGTAACGGGCTCTGATTCCGTATGTTCGCTACAGACGACATTGTTACTGTACGAGCATTCAAACTTCACGACCACGACCTGTCGTCATGTCGTGATATCCGTCGTAATACGAGTTTTATTTTACATTATGAACAGTGACCGAGTGGTACAAAGCGGTTCTTTAGTCTCTGAATGAAAATCTGACACATCACCACGCTAACCTCAAAGTCACAAATTCTAGATCATACTCCTTTATACGTTTATCTTTAAAACTTTTTTTCGGACTCTGTTATAAAGGGAAGTATACTTGACTTAGATTTTTTACTTGAAATTTATAGTAATGGCTTGGTGTCTGGATTGATGACCGGTGTATGACAATAGGCTCAACACCTTTTCCATAGTAAAACGTAAGTAAATGTAACTGGTAAAATAGGAGTGTACTACCGTCATCTGCTTACCTCTTCGGTGATTACAGGCGTGATGTTAAATATGTCACCTCTTTGACATATACCAAACGGTACATAACTATTACTACTTAACATTAAACTGGTACACAACTGTCTACGGGAAAAACTATAGTTTTCTAACTAAAGTTGTTAAATTCATTTAAATTCTAATTTAAAATGAACGACCCTACTCCAAATTTCTTTTTTCAGTGTATGAACAAAAGTAAATATTGCAACATTTTAATTTGCATGTGTTCTTGAACATAGTGGAGGAGCGTTCAGTTATAAAATAGACGATTTATACATATATATGCATGTATCATTACAATCTGTTATTATTTTCTACAATAGCAATCCATTCAGCCGCCTTCTCCTACGACTAGTGCCATTACAGTCAGATTGGGTTCTTAAAGTTTTTTATTTCAATATTTTACTTTTTTGTTTTTCACTTTAAGTTTTAATCTGTTACAAAATATTTACAAAATAGATACCTACATCGTAGTCGTATACTATAAAAGTAATTATAGTTGCATCTCTACGCTTTACAGTTCGAATCACTAGCTTTACAGTGCTTATTTACTTTATGAGCGTATGTTTTCTTCATACCAGTATTTAAATGAGTGCAGACTAGACGTACAGTTACTTTTATTATGGTTTATTATTACTTTATAGCCCGGGAACTCGAAAATGTGCTGTTCGTTTATCGTAATGAAAAGTATTATGCGTATGTAAGAGAGTCAGAGTTCATGAGGAAAAACCAATGATACATAAAAAGAGCCGATACAAAAGTTTAGTATCCGTAGTCTCCACCGCAATGTTCACGATCAGATCCGCTCATTAAGAAGAAGTTCAGGTACTTCCGAAATTGGTCACACTGATCCGAAAACGCCTATGTGAATATGAATATAACCAATCCAACACATTTTGATCATTAATAATACCTGTTCCTCTTCAAGTCACCGCAATACATCCATTGACAAAAGCAGACGGTCTATTTGAATTACTAAAACAAATTACGTGTGCACATACTCTAGTTAAATAAAATTTTTGAATAACTAACGAACTTGTAGCACCGCAAACTATAAACGATCAGCGATTTAGGAGTAGCGAGTAATAAAAGCAAGGGAACACTCAATGAAAAGTCTATTAACATAGTACCATGAGGTTCCAACTAACGCCTCGTAAATTACGACATGCCTGGCTTTCATACTGGATTCTTTGTTAAAAACAAAATAAAATATTGTACCAGATCATTAAAACATATGTATATCAATCATAATATATCAATACATCATCAATATCATCATAATATATCATCAATAAATATCATATAAAATGATGAGTAACCAAACAAACGTTGCATAAAATATTAACAGGTACAGTGTTATTAGCTTATCGCTTACAGCTTACCTAGTCTCGGTGCGACAACTCACGTGCACATGAGTTATATATGAGTAATGCCCAAATATAGTTATGTTGTCATTGTTACGAATGTTAAATAGAATCGATTCTTGTTCACAAATATCTCTTATGCCATGTAACAAGTTTTTGTGACACTGATAAATACAGTCGTTCCACAGTCATCGTCGGGCCGCGATAATACGGAGGTTAAATTTATATTAAATACATTTATTTTTTGTTCAAAACTTCAAAAAAAAAACTTCACTAAAAATATTAAATAGAAATGTAATAAATAATGATGGCATAATATTGATTTGTAATGAAAATAAATATTGTAAAATTTCACAGAAACGTATAGATCGGTGCCCAGTTGTCTGTTATTTTTGAAATTCCCATAAGAATGAAGATTAACAACTTATACAACTATACTAACTCAAACTAAAATTCTCATAGTCTTGTGTCAGTGGCGTTCCCAATTTAAGCCCAGCACTGGGACATAATTTGATCATGACAAACATGTATGCGAAACCAATACAGTCTTAAGAAAAACTCTAAAAGCATTTTAATATAGTGTTCAAAACTAAATTAATAATATTAGGTATATATAACACCATAAGAATTTTTATGTCTTTCGAGGTAAATCCTTCAAGGATAGTATGTTTTATTACTTTAAAGTAACAGACTGATAATTGGAACTCGTAATTTGCGGCCTCGTCCTTTTTAATTGTCAGTATACGTGACTTCATTGCAAACAGTACATTATTGATTAGTGATAATAACAGAACGTGTGGTGACATCAGAACGTATGGTGACGTCAGAACGTATGGTGGCGTCTGTACGTGTGGTGACGTCACAACGTCATGGCTCTAATTTGATTATTTATTGCTCTAAGTAACTACCTATGCAGGTATACTTCTGGGATCAGATCGAAAGGTGGAGTAAAATTCTGTTCGAGTTCCCGTCCTCATTATTCATGACAAAGACTTATTAAGCAATTTCGACAGTCAAATGAAGCCAAAAAATAATTCTATATTAGTTAAAGAGCTGATTAATTAATAAAAACTGATGTTTTAATGTCGATATAGTAAACGAACTTGGACGGCATAAGTGAAAGAAAAAGTCATAATTTCACATTGAAATCCCCTTTTTATATAAGATAATTTTCAGTTTTTGTTGACTGAAAGTAAAGTTTTATCCTTTATAGGTAGTAATATTTTTTTGTTACTACACAGTACTCGTAGATGTAGTGATTAATGTCCCTTTATCACAAATTAGGTACTGCATTAAGTGTGCATTTATCTTGATCTATTTTTAACATGCAGTCATCAGTTAAAATTAGGCAATGTTTAGCTTGTTTTCACTCACAATAACCTATCTTTATTATAAACAATACCGGTTTAGATATAATTGTTAATCTGTAATTAATTGTTACTTAACACGCAAGCTGTAGTTATATATTACAGGTATTAATACTAACACGCACTACGATTCCCACAGATATTAACTTTCGATCTTTGCTAACTGATTGCGGAAACCCTCCAAGTAGTATTACGCAACTGAGCAACTGAGCTTTTGTCAGCGCTCCGCAAACACTGCACCTCGCGCGCTGTTAGCTTCCATTGTTTGTGCTAGGAACGAAATTGTAAGCTTTCTTGCGATTCGGACACGGCGTTTAGCTATATCAAATATAATTACAATATGTTTAATATATCACATTGGTTGTATAGTAGGTATATTAAAATATTATCCATGTATAAATGTTTTGCCCAAGATATCAAAAAGGCATGGTCGAACGGTTAACAAAAAATATAACAAGAATTATTTGACTGCCTCGTTTGTCTTGCTAGTTGTAAACGCGACTGCCGAACGAGAAGTCCTGGGTGCAAATCCCGGGTCGTGCACTATTGAATTTATCAAACGTTGATTTTTTGATAATAGCTCGAAGTGTGGATATGTACTCGATGTATCGTAATAGACTCACCACCTGTTCCATATTGGCAGGTATAACTGCTGAAACGTATATTACATTCCTTATGGTGAAAAGCTTATTACATTCTTCTGCCTACTTCCTCGGGGATTACAGTCATGATGTTACGTTCTTATTTCATACAGGTGAAATAAGTACTTTAAAAAAATAGTTGCTTAATAATAAGTAGCCAAAGCCGCAGTGCTTAGTCAGAATGTACACAGTAAAAACCGATTCAAAAACATTAATAAACGATTTCAAAGTACCGTATCCACTTCAAATATTATTCTAGTTCAACACACACTTGCGAGCTTTGTCTGCCCACTCCCACTGCACAAAGGCGTGATGTCATACATGCAGGTACATACAAGTTGAACAGCTTACTATACAGACATAGAACGACTAGAAAAGACACATTAAACGGAATTATAATCGCGTACAATAAATAATTCTTTTAAATGAGAGGTGAATTAAAAAATTAAATTTAATAATGGAATTGAATATATTGAACGTGGCAGTTAACAAGCTATACGATAAGATGAAATTTTCACTCAACGTCGATATTAATTCTCGTAACAATAAGAACTCTTGTAGGCGCTGTGAATGAGTTTTGTCAGTCTGAGCCATAATGTAGTTGGATGTAGTACCTAATGTGCGTAGTAATGTTCAAGAAAAAAAAAACTGTTTACAGAAGAAAAGTTGGCTACTTGATATTCAACGTATTAAATGTTTTATTTATATATACTCTTAATGGAGCTCTTTATAACGATAATTAACTGACATCCTGTCATAATTTAGGCAGAAGCGAAGTTTTTTAAAACTATAAAATCGATGATCGTTTGTAAATGAAATGCGGTCGTAACAAATAATAGCGACGAATCGCAAATGAAACGATTCCAATCAGATGATAATATTTACAGTTAAAACAGCCGCCGTGTGTTTGGCAGAATGCAAAATTGTCTATGAATATGCAAGTGTTTAAATCCGAATATGTTATTTCACTATAATTAATTAGCGGCCGGCTGTTCGCCGCTGCGAATTTTACATATCGCTTGAATTATGATACAAAATATATTACAATTCAAATCAGACACTGTTCGGATATAGGTAGCACTGTAGTGGAATCAGTTATAAAACTGTGATGTCGCCTGCGAAGATTTCTGTTAATCGATTTGGTTGTTACCAAGGACAATTGGAAGAAAAACATATGAGCGTATTATGAGTTAAGTTATGCAACACTGATAATACATAAAAATGATTATATATTGAAAAGCGCACGAGCACTCGGACGTATTTATATGGTGATTTTTTTTGTAATATGTAATCTGTGGTCTTATGGCTGAACTATGAACTCATCACTGCAGATATTCCCGTTTCTATGTACAAACGCAAAAAAATATTTCAAAATAATTAATGCGACAAACTGATGAAAATAATACAATAAAGCTACAATCTCCCGCTGATATTATTTATGATAATATTTTAAATTTCATAAGGTCTGGTTCCGATAGAGTAATTATCATAAATCATATGTGGCAGCGCAGTCTCTTGTATCCAAGTGCTAACTTTGAACAAAAATCATATTATTTACAACAATCTTATAATGTTTTACCTCAAATTTCTCGACATTTAAAATAAATATTATAATTAACTTAATTATATTAAATTGCTATGTAGGTATTGCTCTTTTTAGAAATGTATATATTTTTTATATCAAGAATATTACGCGTAGAAATCAATAACATAAAATTGAAACAAATAATGATGTGAAATTTTTTATATAAAACTATCTGTAGATATAATTAGTGCATCGAATAAAATGTATGAATAGGTAATGAATTCGATAATAAAACGCAGTATTTAAATACATACACATATTTAAAGCAAAACAAACACATTATAACATAACATCACGCATCACACTCTAATGGATAGATAGAGGAGTGTAGACATGTAACACAAAATATCAGGATAAAACCAATTGTTTGACGACAGCATGTGAAGTACTAAATTGTATTAAACTGTAAGAAATCACAATACTACTATATCACTATAATTGGTGATATATTTATACGTGCGCACAATTACTCAACTAATCACTTCTTGCGGACACAAGTCTTGGATGCCACACAGGCGCGCGAGAGCCGGCTCGCATGTCGTAAAATCAATGTTTAGTCGCACAGTACATTTCAGGCCGGACAATGCAACCGATGGCTGTGTAGGCACACCATTTAATAAGCACAAGTGGACACACAGGAATAAACGCTGTATCAATATCACTATGCTTGCTAAGTTATTCAATTTTATTACAATATACTAATATAATATAGTATTATAGCATACTTATTACATTTAATTTTAGTGTCATATAAAACAATGACTTGCAGATTTTGTTTAATAATCACCGTGATTGCTTTTATGATCAAACATTATACTTAAAGTACAGTCATCTAAAAGTAGGTAAATAAATTTGAAAAACGTGTTTTGTCAAATACTTAAAATTAATTATCTTGCAGCAAACGTTATAAAACAAAAATGTAATCGAATTGTAATACATATTTTTCGAAAACACTCTTTTACTTGTATTCTGATACTCCCATTTGTATTAAGTTTTAGTATACACTCACTATAAGTACCAAAAATAATTCGATCATCGAAACGTGTATCCACTCTGAGAAATCAGGACAGTCCCACTTAAACCCGGACTTGTGGCTGATACACCGAAAAACCCGCTTAGAGAAATATTTATAGGAATTTTGCAACAATGGCGCGATCAATTTATGTAGGCTAGCGAAATTAGCCAACTTCCTTCGAAGCCTGTTCGATACGTAACACTGAGTGTTAAGTCACCTGTTCGCGTTACAATGTTCACACGATACTGTGAGAGTGCCTAAGCTCACCGACCTGTTATTCTCATTTTATTATATTCAACATTTAAGGCATCCGACACACCTATAGCTTCCGCAATATATTAATAGTTATTTATAACTATACTCCAATTACACATAAACATATTGTGTAATTATTGTTTATTAGCTAATCAAATTCTTATACATTCCAAAATTAATATTCACTGTATTTTTGTTGAAATAATTTACATAAAGGATTAGTTTAGGTAAATATTGATTTTATTATATCATCGTGCCATGTCTTTTGCCGGCTGGACAGGAGGAAGGTAGGTCTGAATTCTTACAGACCTCTCATGCTTCATTCAATTCTCTTCATACAAGCGTGCCGGTTTCGGACACTTCTGACTTATCTGACCTCAACATAAGTGAACATTTCATAAATTGTAATAGACTCAAATTTAGATTCTTTAAGTAAGCAGGTATTAAAAAACAAATAAAACGGTATTTGGTCTTTCACCCACTAGCCTGGTGATTTCAGGCTTGTTGTATTCTATCGCGGCACCGTTAAACTTTTACCTAATGTATTAAAAAAAAAACAATATCGTAAAACCGGCTAAAGCGGTATCGTTACTCCCATTTCGCTACTCAAACATTGCGCAGTTTGATTAAACTCAATTACAACATATCAAAACATCGATAACAATAAAAACACAACTTTAAAACAATCCAGTCGTTTACGCCTATCGTTGAAAACATCAAAAGATAATAAAATATACGGAGCGTGCGAAATTGTAAACTACGGCAATTAGAGACGTACTAAATTTCCTAAAGGAAAATTGTTTGTTTCGATTTAGGAGCGATTTATTGATGGAAATATTAAAAGTTAATAGTTATTATTTATTGCATTCGACCGTTATAAAGATTAGCCACATTACATAAAATACGAGTACATTGCTACCAACATAAACTAGTTCTAACAGTCTAACAGTTATATTATGTTAATTACGTCACTGCCGACCTACACGGCAACCAACATTAGATAAAAATGTGTTAGCAACTAGTTGGTCGGATGAGCTAAAAAGCTAAAAGTAACTTAAAAAATAAGCAAAATTTTAAACGCAAAGCTTTCAATACAACTAAATCCACATTAAAATTTAAATCAAAGTCCAAGCATAACGAATCCCGCGCGAAGCTAGGGCGGGCCGCTAGTGTAATTACAGTTTTATGTTTCACAGCGCGTACGCAAGTATGCGCCAACAACCGTCAATTATAACTAGCCAGCGATTCGTAATTATTTTAATATCCGTTTTGCCGGTCGCATCCATTGTTATACAAAAAAAGAACAAAACCGTTTAATTACATTACAAAGAATATTTAATTGACTGCCGATTTGAAACCGTAAAGAAAATATTTTAACGTTACGAATGCATTAATATGACCGAATATTTATATTTTTCGTCATACCCTGCGCTTAAAGT
>DWDU01002045.1:0-13398 GCA_018245575.1 Jemadia suekentonmiller
GAGTGTACTACACTCCTCTGCCTACCTCTTCAGGGATTACAGGCGTGATCTTATGTGTTTTCTTTTAAATTTTGATTTTTTTTGAGAACTCTAAGATCTATATTATAGTGAAAGTGTTAGATTCGTAATACGATATAGAAACAATGTTGGGAGAATATGTGATCTGTCTCTTCCGCGAAAGCGGTGTAACATTTTTCAAAATAAGTGGAGTATGTTTTAGAATAACCTATAATCTTAAGATCGTTATAAGATCCCTCGTATTTGTAACAACCTAAGGGATAAGGCTCAAGTTTTTAATTTGTTTCAAGTGATCACTTTTAACCTGTTAGTTTTTGAATCTTTAAATTAATTGGTATAGGTACTTAATTTGAGTCTTTATATTTATATGTGATACTTGATCCGATTTGCATGTCGGCAAGTGTTCAAAATCAGAATATGTAATTATTTGTTAATTTGTTACATTCTATTTAGTTATCATGTATTTATTAATATTATTCATTTATGTACGTTTAGTCAATGAGCAAAAAAGGATGGTTCAAATTATTATATTGAATGTCTGCTGACCCTTTTTAGAACGAAAATAATAAAGCAATAATTGTACATAATCTACCTTTACCTAAATTACAAAGAAAATTAAAGAGGTTGTCTATGACTTTGAAATTAGTGATCTTTCTTAGAACTTATGGATTGTTTATCTTACCAGAACTAGAACGTGTTTTGAGGTTTTCACATATATTTCATTTATTAAAAAGCTGACACTCCTAACAATAAAACTATTATACAATATTATTAAGTACTCCATAATTTATATTTTATATAGTTCTTATTTATATACATAACTATTGAGTACGACAAAAACGTTGCGTGCAGACGGTACAGTCAATCGTTAGCCAATATTGCAAAAACCGCTCGAGATCAGTTACATAATGCCGTTGCTCTCGACTAAACTGTTGTTTAGAGAGTGAATGTTATCCGAAATCGTATCAAACGGTACATTAAAATATAGGTCAATTACCATACACAATTTTTAAGTTCTCTTTTTCATTGGTGTGTAATTTAGTATATATAAAACTAAATGACAATTACAATTAAACACGTCTACATACTACATTATGTATTAACGGTATTTGTGATTTGTGAATGTAAAATGTCAATAAGTTCAATTAACGTAGCAAGTTTGGGGCAAACCTTGTTAGTTTTCGTCCGCGTATTCCTGTATCACAGGCAGGTTTTCAGATTGTTACAATGCAGTTCGACACAGACATACCTTCTGTCAGTGCGTTGTTGATAAATAAAAAAATAATTAAGCTTTCATCCAATTAAAAAACCAATTACCCACTCGAACGTTAGTAAATACATCTAAGCCTCCCTACAAGCACGGTCCGACCGCGGCCGGCGTTGCTGACGTCTGTTCCTACTACGTCAATAGATAACGTGGACCCGTGTCGAGTATTGTAGATAGAGATCCTTTTTCACAACTTACGAATGCGATAAGATACCCATAACTCGACTATGTGGACATTCGATAATATTGTGTTATATGGACTGTGAGTGCGATGATCGCGTCAAATATATCCAGATTTAAAGAGAATTTTGTTATCAACGCAGTAACGTTTTCGTAACTTCACACGTAAGTAGATAATGTATTAAAGTTCGATGTGATACAAGTTATGTTTGTTTTTGGTCCTTATAATAAATATTTGTATGTCAGCGTCTTTTTAAATTTGGTCACTACTTAAAACCTAATAATAAACTAATCAAATTGTCATTCAATCGCGGGCAAATGAGACAATTTTGAAATCGTAATTTGAAAAAATCCTACATAACGAAACTTGTCAACGCTATAAAAGGCTGAGTTTTGAAAGATAATTTGTTGATTACGACACAAGTTTGAAAAATAATTTGTTGATTAAGAGTATGATTTAGCTGAGCAAAACAAGTTTATGGTAATGTAATTGGCTAGCTGATCGCGGCATGCAGCAGCCTACTTGGACACGACTAAAAGCCCTGACTGCCGACGGGTGAGCGTCTGCAGCGTGGGCGATTCGAGCTGTGCTCTGCGATCCCCAATCCGCCTGTCCAGCGTGATTAGGCAAAGATCCCTCTAGGGAGGCTATGAACAACGATGGACTTTGAGGGGCCGATGATGACAATGTAACATAGCAGCTTATGGTGGAACTGGTGATACATGCCATTGTATATAACTCCTCTGCCTACCTCTGATTACAGTCGTGATGTTACATCGTGTAAATTGTTTTTGTAAATAAGTTTATGGATATCCGCATACCGCGGTGTTTTGAACAGTAGGCTAATATGCTTATTTATTTTACGCAATTAAACGAAAGACCCAATATCTGAGGATATATTTTTCAGCACCGGGTAAAATCATAACTAACTTATTCTTATATCTAAAAACTTTGAGTAAACAAACAATTTATACGTATAAGTAATGTTGAATTATTTGATGATATTTCGACAATATTGGATCCGTATTCCGTTTTTTACCCATTTATTTGTGGAAGTGCAGGAAAATAGGTAATTTAAGTATGGTTTGTGTTAAGCGTAGTTTCCGCTGTCCTCGTTCCAGCGCTATCCGGTGCGGTGCGGTCGCTGCATGTATGTGTATATGCAGTCTAAAGCCATTCGCGGATAGTGTAATACTGCACCTCAAGTAAAACTTGCACATTTCACATGTACAATTTTACGTAAACAATTGGGTATTTCGCTGTGGCGGTACCTGATATCTGTACCTATGTATAATAGTCCAGAGTATTTTAGACTTATAATATATTCGTTCTTTGTGTATTTTATTGTGTATTCAACAATAAAATAATATTAACGTGTATCTTTTTTTAGATAGCACAAGCTGTTCTATTTGGCTCTTATAGCAAAATTGTCCTACGATGTAAATTGGTAAGATAATGACGCTTCGTTACAACAGTAGAACTATTAATATTTTTTATACAAATTGTTAAAATAGTCAATAATAGCTGCATGGTGTGCAGTGTGCACGCATGTGTACATTATCTGTGCGGGCAGCGAGCGCGCAGCCGCAGCCGCCCGCGCCGGTGCCGCGGCGGGTCGCGAGGTTGCGCAAGCGCGCGGCGCGAGGTCGCCGCTCGGCCTCATTCGCGACTGCTCGCTCACGCCCGCGCGTTCACAAATGTCACGATCAAGGGCGATCGCTGAAGATTTCGCTTTGTTCCCTTCGCCCATCATTATAATTAATAGGAACAATCAGTTCCGTGTCAGGTTGCAATATTTTGTGTATGTGTACTTTGTATGTAAGTATGTGTACTTAGTAATATGTCCTTATTTTTTTTTACTTAAATCAAACTATCTTCGTTGTGGACAAATGTTTTATGTCCTACGTTACGTGTACAATGAATTGCGAAATATTACACCAACTACAATATATATATTATATGTTTATTAAAGTTGAATTATTTGCTTCATATTTCTATTTTACTGTTGAACATTTTAGATGAAAACTCAGGTCATATAAGTACCACTTTCTTATATTATGGAGGCATTCATAGAGATATCCTGTTACTTATTTTGCTATTGCAAATTTCAAGATTTTATTTCTGAAATCACGGCACCGAGATCTTCCGTAAATCGTTTAAAAAAAAGCAATATCTGTAGCCAGTGTTAGAAAAACAAGCATTTCAAATTACTTAGAAATTTTCTAAGCAATTGCTCTAACTAACCTAAAAAAATAACCAAATCATTTTCGTGCTGCATACCGAGAATGCTTTAATTACTGTTTATAATTATTCAGAATACCTCAAAATGATAACAAAACGTAATTGTATGTAAATGTACATACTTATATGTAAGAAGGTATTGATAATATACACAATACAAATGTATGTTGTAAATTCTATTTATTGCATTGAAACATAAATTGGAATGAAAACCAATATGTCGAGATAATGTCATAAATACAATGGGTTCAAGGTTGTACTCCATTGTACTATAGATTACAACTTAAACAATACTCGGAATTATACAAATTGTTAATCATATTGGGTTTGGCATGTCTTTCTCTTTTAGCTATTAATTCATACATTAAGACCGTGAAGCTTCTAAATTAGCTTTGTTTATTTTCTAATATACATCGTGTTTTGAACTTTATTGCCACAACAATATCGTACATTATTTATTACTATAGATCGACGATAGTTTTGTGATTTTAAATTCTTCCTCGCCTCTTTCCTCAATCCCTTGCACACACCTCAGAGTTTACGAAATTATACGCGTTTTCAATATAAAATGTGATTTGCTATAATGGTGAAGGAAACGTAAGATATGCTGCCCAATTAATTTCCATATAATGACAGAAATCGCAAGAGATTTTTAACTCACATTGCAACAACGTGGTATAAATCAACTCTTATCATTCCGATAGAATCGGTATTTAACAATGGCATGTAACGGTATATAACCACATGTATCAATAGAATTGTATGTACCTACTTGTTATTTATTTTGTACATTTCCAGAATCTCACACGCTATCAGAAAATCTCTTTGTAAATCAATATAGGTACAGCCATAGGATACTGTTTTCACATAAATACATTTTGACCGTTCTATTTCCTATTCAATATATACATTGACAAACAGGCAATTGGGCCTTATGGTGAAGGGTCAAGACATTTGCAACACCAGAGGCGTCACGGACGCGTAGCCAGCCGTTTTGTATTTCAAAAAACAAATGAACTATGTTTGTTACATATATCTCGATAATAGAGATAAATATATCAATATAAATAATATCGATATCTCGATAGAGTTAAACTGTTTATGAATGACGCAATCACCAGCACCAAGCGCGGTGTTGATCAAGTTGACTCAGTCCCGTACATAACTGTCACAGCTATTCCCTCGCTGCATCTAACCGCGGGCTTTAGGTATAAGTACTCATGTTATAGAACTCTACTACATAAGCTGTATGGCTAATATGTGTAGATTCGATGATATTAATCACATTTGTTTTAAACCTTACCGTGCTTACATTACAGACGATTCAAATTAGAACAACCACAAAAGATTTCCGAACAAAATCACTATTGTTTTTACTAGATTTCGAGTACGTCAACGCCTTAAAATACGTCAAATTGTGATTAACATACTTCATGTTTTTGTATAATACTTTGCCTAATACACAAAATTGTTTTCATATACGTTATATAATGCTCCAATATAACCTTTAGGAACAAATGACCTGACCTGTTCTTGTCGTAACAACAATCTTAATTCCAACAATAGTTGTCTCCACTAACACAATACATGTAACATGTCAACCCGAAGCCATCGTGATACAAACAATTTCTTCCCGAAATAGATGCAACGATCGTACGCAACGAGCTCAATGGTGACGCGCGGAATGCAAATTAATTGCCGTACCTTATATATTATATACTTCCACCAGTACATAAAATGTAAAACACATTTCGTTCATAAGTGACGGTTATCGACAATTTTCTTTAGTATATGGTAAAGAAAGCATCCTTAGAAAAAGTCTATTCAATCTTGTTTTACAGTGTTAGATATATTTAAAAATGTTATATAAGAATATTATTATGCCAGTCTTATTACGAATACGCACGCTTTACAGACGTGCGTCGGCGATCGACAGTAGCCGAAGAACAAAGAACCGTGGACCACTTCATATAACGATGGCTGTTGGAAATTATATAATATAATTAGTACTACAATAATGTTACATCCGCGCTAAACGAGCTGCTCATATAAAATCCTGTACTATTAACATTAAATATTCAATAATTAAATATCAAAAGTATATTAACATTCACCAAAAAATTAAACGATAATTCAGATTCGATCAGCTGTTATAAAACTTTTTTTTTTATTTTCATCCAAGTACAGGCAGACAAATGGTCTGGTGATATTCATCGTTTTCAAAAATCGTAATAATCCTAATAAAAAAAGAGAGAAAATTTAAAAAATTAAAAATTAAATCATATCAATATGTAGGTACCTACTTGAACGGACTACCTCGTTGGTCGTGTTGGCTGGAAGCGCGACTGTCGATTGGAAGGTTCTGAATCAAAATCTATTACGCACTATTAAACTTTTCTGACTTAAGATTCCCTAGTAGTCGCTCGGAGTCTGAATATGTGCGCGGTGTATGGCAATATACTCCGCACGTATTCCATAGTGGGATGTAAACGTAACTAGTGAAACGTGGGACTGTGCTACATTGATTTGACAACCACTTCGGCAGTAACAGGCACAATGTAACGTTTTACGTTTACATGGAGTTATGTACGTACTCCATTTATTGTCAGTTGTTAGTTGTTTATTGTTAGTTGAATTTCTAGGTAATAAAAACTGAGTAGCCGTCAGTTCACATCACCTTGACAGCCGCGCGGTCGGGAAGAGCGTCTGCAGTACTCTTGCAACAGAGCTCACCGTGAAATCGTGTTTAATCTCACATACCGCTTAATGTTACCGAAACTATTAGTAAATATACATTTACACATCCAAACGACCAATCAACGTCATTGCAAAGCGTTCCTTTTACATCAATTCAATTTGATATTAGTGTTTGTACGTTAGAAATCCACGAAACGATCGATTGATATTAAAGCAAAGAGTTCCTTGAAGATTATACCAAACGATTTCCCAGTAATGCAAGGGCATTCTTTGATATTTATTTAATTTGTTAATAATATCTGTACATTATAAACCCATGATATGAAGATTCCATATGTTAAATAATGAGTTCCTCCGAAGCGGCCGACTTTTTTAACTAATCAAAAAAATTAACATTACGCCCATAATCGCCAAAGACGTAGGCATAGGAGGCTAGTACACTCCCACGTTTCACCAGTTACCCTTACGTCCCACTATGGAATAGGAGTTGAGCCTATTGCTACTACTAGAAAATCCAATAACGGTATAATTGTTAATTAACAAAATGCTTTGCCTAATTTTGTGACGTGAAGTCATTTCAGATCAGATTAATAGCCATGTATATACAACAACCGATAGTGTTAACGATACATAAATTGATATTAAAGTTGCGAATAATTTTAATTAATATATAATACTTTAAATTTTCAGTTAATACATAATACTTTTCAGTTTTATCTGATGTCCGGTCACACTAGTACGGGTTCTGCCAATATGGAACCTGATATGATAATAGCCACCAAAGTCATACGTCTGCATATTTTTGGATGATAGGATGGCATAAGTCAATGCTAAAACTATATACTGCAATTGTTATATACACTGTATCCTGTATCCCGAAGAACGTGCAGTAGAGCTGTTTCTGTAAATACAAGATCTTGACTAGCATTTAAGTATCATTACTATAATATAGCGTTTGTTTTATATGTAATATAATGGAACTGAACAAAAGCTATAAACTTAATGTACATCTATGTACGTCATAAATGCGTTCGCCAATAGGTACAACCGATTAGTACAAATGGTCACACAGCAGTGAGGTACTGAGTCAAGATTGTTCCGTTTAGTTTTATACATACTAGGTGCGAGCGATGAAAAGCGCGCGCTCACGACATTCACATCAACATCGCGTAGCGTGGTCAGGTAAATAAACGGTAATAATTTTAACAATTTTTTTTTACTGTCCTATGGTGTCAGTAATAGCCCTAAAAGCTAGTAAGTATATGTACTTGGCGGTGGGCGATATTAGAACCGTGTGATATTGGCGGGGGCGCCGGTGTCCAGCTTGAACAATATCTTTATTTGAGTGTCGTATGGTCAGTGTCGATGGCACTAGAACTGTATGCGGTAGTGGTGGGGGCGCTTGTTGTCCTTGGCGGAGTCGGCGGAGCGGCGGCGTGCGGCGGCGTACACGGCCAGCTTGGAGGGCGACGGCAGGCTGGCGTCGCGCGCGCGCACCAGCGACTCGCGCGACTCGGCCGCCGGCAGCGACGCCGACGTGGGCACGGACGGCAGCTTGCGCACCGCGTCGTACGGCAGCGGCGAGCCGCGCGACGCGCTCGACGCGATCGACCCCGACCCGTCCGAGTCCTGCGACGCGGCACACCGCATGCAATACCACAGTCACCATGCAATGTATGTTTGATTGTTCAATATTTTTCTGTACCTCTTCAATAGATACATCGATGATCGTGTTTAAATATATAAACTAACTATACACGATAATATTTTCGTATAATTCGTAATTAATTATTATAACTCGTAGCTATTTAGTTTGAAAATTTAAAAGCAAGTTACTTTTAACCAAAGTATTGGGTACCAAAAAAGCCTATTTATCAGATGTTTATCATGAAATCAGAAATTGCCTGTAAAAATGTATTTTGATTTTATATTTCTTAATTAGTATTATACCTGACACAAATAACTTGCATAATTTGATAACTTTCATGTTCAGTCTGACCTTCCTGGCGTCCCTGTGGTCGAGGCGGTCGTAGCGCGTGTTCCTGGCGGAGGGCTTGCGCGGCGGCCGCGGCAGCGCGGACGGCGGCGGCGGCAGGCTGGCGGCGCGCGTCTGCTGCGAGGCGCGGCCCTGCCGCTCCAGCAGCAGCGCCTCCTCGCCGCCGCCGCGCGCGCCGCGCACGCCGCCCAGCGCCGGGAAGCAGCACAGCCCGCGCTGCAACACCACCGAGCGACTCCTACTACTCCATACATAATGTATTCATTCGTCATACGTGAATACAAAATACATATTCCATCACCATTCATTATTTTATCAATAGGCTCATGAAATATAAAACGTGTAATATCAATCTATCCTTATTTCAGCATTTATTTTAAAATTTAATTTCAATTGCCTCTCAATCAACTTATGAATAGGCCAGATAAACTCTTTTACGTAAACAATTATATTACTGTCTCTCGCAACATCACGCCTGTAATTCACGCAAAAGTAGGCGGAGCAGTGTAAAACACTTCACGTTTCACCAGCTTTCACGTTTACGTCCCACTATGGAACTGGTAAACGCAAACGCAACCTCGTGTTGTTACTTTTTTATGGGATAGGCGGCGAGTGTATTGCTTTACACCGGGCATATATATTCAGACTCCGAGCCACTATTAGAAAAATCCAATCGTGCCCGACCCGAGATTTGAACCCAGGACCTCTCGTTCGCCAGTCGCACTTGCAACCAACACGACCAACGAGGTAGTCTACTCAACAACAATACAAAATTACTCTTTCCGAAATAATCCGAATCTCTTCAACTACACATTGGTAAGTTAGTAAACGAGGCCAGTACACTGACACAATACAAACTTGTGAATATATTAGCGATTCTTACCTCTCATTAATGAAGCGACGCTCTTGCGGACCAAAGTTGCGTCGCTACTCGTTTAACATGAGAACTCTCAACGCTTATTGTCTTAACATTTCAACACTGATAACTATCATACCAAATCAGACGGTTTATTAACGTGAAATAAATTAATAACAATTAACACACAAACTAAAAACAAAGAAATTGAATGTTGCCGTTCACTTGAGCTTTTATTGATGGATATATTTCCCAATAAATATATTTTCAGCCAAAGAGTGCTCGTATCAAAACAGCGCCCTCCAAGTCTGGACCGCTACACTCCATACAAAGCAGACAATAACTCGGGTTAATCAGACTGTAAGATAATCCACACATTAAATTACAGGTACATTCAAGGAGTCCCACACATTCTACACGTATTACATTGTAAAATATCAAATTGCTGTCTTGATATCTTACCAACAATATGTCGTTATTATGTGTTTAATATAGGGAGTCCCAGAACACGACCATGTAAGACATTCATTATAGCTAATTCTATAGAACGAAGCCACTACTTGGTTAAGAGCAGCTATTAAAACCACAACGAACAAACACGTTTCTTTTTATTTTCAAACATGCTCCTCTAAAAATATAATGAATACAAAATATGTTACGAAAATAATTGTTCAATGTATACACGATTTTTATTTTATTTAAATAGTAACTTAAATAGAAGCCTCGGAATGATACAGCTCATAGAAGACGAGAAAATTGACACGGTTCGCTACATGGACTAAACCAATAGAAGGAAGATACATTTGTATAGTGTGAGGTTTGTGGACCAATTATTATGCAATCATTTGTGATTTCAAAACTCATCGTATATAATATGTTACATTGGACGTATAAAATAACTGATGAAAAAGCATACCACACACCTTTTACCCCTTAGGAATGAAACAGGCGTAATTTATACTACGTTAATTTCGCACAAAAGTTACATTTCCATCGTTAATTGCATTTCGTTAAAATTGCATACCCATGTACTTAATGTTTCTTTCTTCCTTGTTTTAATCTAAGGTTCACACTAACAAAGGCAATATCTACTAGTGGCACTAGTGGACAAAGCTCAGCACACCGTCCGTCAGAACACCGTAACTTAGTCTTTCGTGACAAAAGACAAGATAGGCACTTACATACACGACAGACGCGGCAGTTCATACAATTGCATCTTGATACTTTAATAGAAATCGAAAGTAACGATTCACACATACATGTAAACGTGTAATCTAATAGTATTTAATATCCTAAAAATAAATACGAAAATATTGGTGTTTCTAACACTAACAGAAAAAAATAATCAAAAACAATATCGTCTCTCCCTTAACAGCCATTATAAAATGGTGATTAAATACCTTATTCGTTTACCCTAACTTTGGCATACCTTTGTGACCAATGCCTCTAACAGAACATCCCATCTACAAATTTGTTCTTTTACTAGCTGCCTTCGTCGTTCGCACACAATGGACAACGTTTTAGGTTAGTTATAAACCGTTCCTTATTTCGTACTATCATTTTTACAATGTCTTAATAACGACTAGTGGAGTAAATATCTATATGTACGGAGATTCTTAAAAAAATCTACTTAAACACTTAATATTGGCACCGTAATTTTATACACTACAAACAGTTTTAAATTGAATGTGTACTAGATAAGGCACTTAATTGTTCCAAAACATTATTATATTTAACCAAATATATCATGTTGGTATCATAAAATATTTTTATCGAGGGAATAGTTTAAAAAATTGCGTGTATAGGAACGGGTCGACAGTTTCCGCAGCGACCTCTCATCAACCTCGGCCAATTGCAGAACTAATCGACCTTCTCGTCCTCGCGCGTAAGTCTTGGGACACCGTAACGAATGGAAAGTATCGATACTGTACTCATGAGTAGTATCGAAAAAAAAAGGATCATCTCGTAAAGTACCGAAACAAAAGTGTCCATACTCAAGATCAAAGAATCGATACTTCTAAGAATCGCTTGCTACGCCTGGCTAAAACAAAAGCTCGATGAATATTTCTAATATAAGATTTTGGTTTACATTTTGAATTGTTGTTTAAAATGAGGACGCCAAATTTTAAGAAATCGGATAAAGCTCGATACGATACTTGCTAAAAAGTACTCATGAGTAAAAGTATCGAATACAAAGTATCGAGTACAAAGTATCGAATACATAAGTATCGATATTGGAAGGTAAAGTACTTGATAGTACAAAGAATCGAAACTTTTACCGTATCCCTTAAATCATTTCTTCACAAATAGTTTGCGAGGACACTCATTAAATTATTCCTGACAATACAAAGGCACTTTAAATCCGATTCGAATATTATTAATATTATCATAATTACATTATATAAATTCTATTTGAAAATTTTTAAATATTAACAATACATATGGACAAATATAACACAAAATATGTCCATACAAAATATAGACAAATTGCATAGAATTATTAAATTGTAAGTGTTATAAAAAAAGTACCGTTAATACAGTACATCGACAACATTAGTAGACAATTTATTTTACAAATATTTGTTGCCACACCCAAAAACGTTTATCCAAAAAAAACATCAAAACATTAATATTTCTTTACTAATTTGTTTATTACATAATATCATCCCTGTTGGTTTAGGTAATTTCAGTTTCGGAGACATCGGTTTACTGTTAGAAAGCTCGTTGTTAGGTAAAAAAAAACAACTCAAATCAGTCTAAAACCACACAGAGCACAGAACAAAGCTGGTAACATTCAACAATTAGGAGGAATGTTATTGTGAAAATATTGTACTGTTGTTCGCTGGAATGTGAAGCGTACGCGACACACGCTGGAATGGAAGGTACGAGAAAATGTAATATTATATTAAACGATGGAAAATCACAATTGCCTCTAGACTGCGTTTCGTACAGCTGCATGGATTTCGATATAATAATATAACAAATGTACAATTGTATGTGTGTGTAATATGTATAATTGTACAAATGTACAATGTGTGCATTAGTATTTCGTTACGTGGCATTTCGAGAATTTATCTAGTATTTAATCAAGACATCGCTTAATCTACTATAATTGTATCAAAAATTGATTCATATAAAATTTGACATCAACAGTGTAACACAAAAACACGTTTCTTTTCATACGAAGGCACAATGTTGTTATTATTTACGAATATAAATTAAAATTTCTATCGAAAGCTTCACGCTTCGCAGTAAAATCTAATATATTATGGATTGCCTTTCCATAGAATATAAACGCTTTTTTCTAATCTGTTATATAAAGTAGAAATTAGCAATCTTTATTTCGTAATACCGTCCTATTAGCAAGGATCAACATGAACATAAAAACGAACCTATTATTCCCTAAATCGAATCGCATTGATTCTTTAATCGATGGATCGGTTCATTCGACTAACTCATCGATTAAGAGCTAACCAACTTTTAAGTAAACGGATTCGTTTATACTCTCTTGGTATGTCGTTCTCTTCTTAACTAAACTGGAACCTAACATGAATATTTTTACTGTTGTAGGTTGAAGTTCGCCGCTACGCTCGGATGTATGTGTTAAGTCAGTAGTAGGAGGCATGCGAGCGCGGCGAGTGGGTGGCGTGGGGGGAGTGCCCGCCGTGCGGCGAGTGCGTGACGTGCGGCCCGTGCGGCGCGTGCGGCGCCTCGGGCAGGTAACTCACGGCGGGCACGGGCGGCCGCTCCAGCCGCGACTCCAGCGCCGCCAGCTGCTCGTCCAGCCGCAGCGACGTGCTGTCGAACCCGCAACCTGCGCACACGTCGCCCCTAGTTAAATTGCGGCCAGCTTCATAGCACACAATCCAACTCATCCATTCGATGTTTAATATAGAGCGCGGATAGCCATGTGTGAGACGATCGGCGCCCGGGCGAGTGCGCACCGCTGGCGTTGTCGTTGTGCGGCGAGTAGTTGCGGCGCGCCAGGTGGCGGTAGCGCGCGGCGCCGGCGCCCACCGCGCCCGCGCCGCTCACGCCCTCCGCGCTCGAGAACGACGCGCCCGACGACAGCCCCACTGCACACAAACACATTTATGTTTGCCCTCTGACACTAGTACTATAATACATTTATTCACCAAGTA
>DWDU01002046.1:0-13398 GCA_018245575.1 Jemadia suekentonmiller
ACTTACGGAATAGCCACTTAGAACAGGTACGATAGAGGTACGTAGAGTCTATAGTGTAATTTACAATACAATTTGATTTTTTTTTGTAATTATGATTGTTAACTAGGAACTTAATTTCTTTATAACGGAAATTAATTTCACAATAGCAGCAAATTGAATTAAAATCTTCAAACTTATAGTTTATTGGAGTTTAAACTTTAACTTTTATAATCGAACGGCTATGAGCGTGTTTTGGTTAATACGTTTGGATTTAAATACATTAGAAAATAAACATGCTAACTTTGCTTTGAAACTTTACATATAATGAAAAGTAGGTAGTTTCGTAGTCCCTAGTTCTAGTATGAGAGCGTCATTGTATAAATACTACCAAAAATTATAATACGTAAGTATTTAATTACTTAATATGCATTAAAGAGTTAATGTTCGCCAAGTAACATTTAACCACTCAAATTATTGGTCGGAACGTGTAATCACAGTGTATCAAACGAGTTTTATGTTACAGGAAGCGGGGAATGGACGCCTTGACCTATTTCGTACGCGCCGCAACCCGAGATGTCAGGAAAACGATCCGCCACTCAGACGGGCAAACAAAATCTACTCTGGTCTTTTATGATTTCAGCATATAACAATGTATGACACGCTGTTAATAGCATATGGCGTAATCTCGAGGGAATACATTGTTACATCGTATGTCATGGAATATCTTTACTTGTACATTTCTTAGCGAACTTACGTCGTCTCTTCTCAGTCTCAAGGTGATTCGTTTTGGGGCAATACACGTATTGGTTTTGAGGCAAAATGTATATTATGACCCAAAAGTTAAAATATACTTTTGTTTTACGTGTACGTGACGAACTGGACGTACCTAAAATATAATATCACGTTTATATCTTCTGAACAGGTAGGCACAGGAGAGTGGTACATACAAGTTACATAACAAAATAAGCGGTGAGACTATTACCACAAATCTAAAGTCTGAGCTGCTATTAGGAATATCAAGTTCAAAAACTCAATAGTACCCGACCTGGGCACCGAACCCAGGAACTCCCGTCACGCAGTCGTGCTTGCAACCAGCAGTTTGCAAGCGAGATTGTTAGTTAGATATTATGAAGTTCAGATTTAATCGTCATTGATTATTAGTTAAATTAAAACATTAAAGATATTATTTACTAAAAAAATATTATATTGAACATTAGTCAACAATTCTAATCTTAATAATCGGCTAATTTAATTTTTTTTTCAACATGTATTAGTGATTTAATTAAATCTATCTCAACAGCAGCAGTTACAATACTGGAACATTTCCGTAATATTTATTACATTAATTGATGAAGATTACGCAAAATATCTAATTATGAATCTTATATATTTCTGGCAGTAATCGATATTATGTGTAGAGTTAGACACGAATTAAATGGGACGCAGGCTCGAGACGTCGCCGTCGGTTAACCGTAAAATGTAGAGGCGGCTAAGCAACTTTGTCGAATTAAGTGGGATCGCTCGCGGAAGCGTATATTGATCATCTTCAACGTGTAAAATGTGACATGCGTGCGACAGTTTGAAATTTACGGCAGCGAGTTAAAACGAAACGGTCGTAAAATATTAGCGGTATTGCGTAAATATGTTCCTTCGTATATTCACTATTTAGAATCCAGTATTATTTTGAATAATAATTCATCGCTGTATTTTCTGTTTCTAATGAAATGTATATACATTTACCGTAAATACAGATACCGTTAATTTTTGCGCTTTAATGTTAGCCGTATAGTTAATGAAGTATGTATTCTAGTTTCTGTATAAACCGAGTGGGTTGATGTACCATTGTATTCGCTACAGATCGCAAAAAGCCTAGACCTTTAGGACAGAATAAGGTAACATCACGCCAGTAATCTCTGAGGAGGTAAACAAATGAGTATAGTATTATCCCACGTTTAGCAAGTTATGAGCAGAATCATGGATTTGATTACTTGTTAATGTAGTAATTTCACATCTGCTACAATCATTCATTATTCACGCAGGGACGAGTGACAGAAAATGCCATGTGGTCGCCTTTTGTTAACATTTTATTATAACTGTAACACAACAAACATTTCACATAAATGTAAAAATAAAAGTATTTAACGTATTTTAGGTTTAAATGTTTATTATTTTGCAACGTCATTAACATGGCCGTTATCAAGACTTTTCACTGATTTTTCTGACTTTTCACCATCATTTCACTGATTGACATAGACCCCCGCTCGAAAGAAAAGACTTTAAAATACTTCCTTATACTCGTTATAAAATGTAAATATAACCAAGTTTCATAGAAAGTTCCAGAACCGCTGCTAATTGGAGATACTGGTTGGTGGCGTGATTGGTAGTCAATGATTGTATGTACATGGCTGGTTTTTCCGACCTTTTTATCGTTTCGCCATTGAAACACGAGTCATTCAGAATGGAAGGGTTGAGGCCATAGCCATGCTGGAAGAGAATATTGGCTGCTTTTACTGCTACACTTTTACAGACTTTCTATTGTTTGCATCAAACGGCGACATTCCAACGTCGTTTACACGCATTCACGTCTGCAAAAGCGACAAGCGAGTGATGTACACTTTGTGCATCTAATTAGATTTAAACGATTGATCGGCTGTCTCTCGTGGACTGCGCGCGTACCAGTCGCGGAAAACGTCGCGGTTTCTTATACGCCGATTCGCAATATAAATTACGTTTGCAGCTCAATAGCGCTGGCGTAGCGAAAATAGTGTTTCAAGAGTTGTAAATTGCATTCAAATTATCCCATTACTTTATCACACAATGTGAAAATATAATCAAAATAGGTACATTTTGATTATATTCCATAGCGCTAGGTTTGCCTAGTTCGAGATTCCGCCGTCATAACTGAGTTATGCTGTGATTTAATATTGACTTATTCTAACCTTTTACTACTAATCAATTTAAATGAAACATGAATCCATAATTAAGATATTTGATATATATGGAAAAATAATTAAAGTTTTAATTTCACATTTATAGCAAAATGATAGGACAAATTACAATCTCGTGTTGAAACGTAATTGGATTCTGTTTATGGGCAGGCAATTTCTTTGTTATTATGTTGTCGGTACCGGTAAGGGCAGAGAAAGTAGAGATAGTTCTCGTGCTGTGCTCCACTTCAACAAAACGGGGGCAGAACTATTAATGTAGCATGCTTTTCTTATGTCTAACGCAATGTAGAGACGTTTTACGCTAGATATATAGAACGATAACACAGGCAGAAAGCTAGACAGAACCTGTGCTGTGGTAAATAAACCGCTAATAAACTTCATATAAATATATAGTTAAGTATATGTTTACATTATTAATCTATTTCCATGGAGATGTTTTTTATAAAATATAATATTAACTACCCTTAACACCGCCATTTTGCACTGAATCAAAATACTGAATATGATCAGACTTCCAACAATTGAGGGAGAAAGCCGTGCCTAATTTACTGAAGTAATAGATATTTAAGGGAGCCAGATATGAATATTTTATTGCAATCAAATATAAAATATATATTAAAAAAGAGCACATCTATGTTTAATTGTTTCAAAGAAGTTTTAAATCTGGGTCGTTCAATTGAATTTTACACTATATTTTTTATAATAAAAATACTATTGTATTATTATGTAATGATTTTGAGCTCAACTAAATAAAGTACATATATTGTATTCACAGATGTTTATAATTACGCTAATGTAAAATTATGGTTATTTATAATACGATTTTTCTAACTATAATTTCTCAGTTAAAATTTCTGCTTGTAATGCCTCGTGTATGGCAAAAGGTTCACCACCTGCTCCATAGTGGGACGTAAACGTAACTGGTGAAACGTGGGAGTGTAATTCTTCAGCCTATCTCTACGAGGATTACAGGGATGGTGTTACTTTTTTCTTTATAATACCATAATATTAACTACAAGAATATATTTTTTTCGAGTTTATATCCGCTCACGTAGTTGAGTAATAACTCGCTGTAATTTTATAAATAACTCAGACAGCTGATTGCAATTATGTACTTCGTTTTTGTATAGAGCGCTGTGCTGGTAGCTCGATAGATTGTATCTCACACTAGCACGCAAAGATAACACTAGCTACAGCCCCGGTCAACATTATTTATTGTTTTATTGTTTACTCAATATTCTCGGTTGGTATTTAATTAAACTTTGCCGTAGGTTTCATAACTAATCTATTTTGTAATACAGTCACGCCAAGTTCCTTTACAGGATAGGCAGGAAGCAATGTGTTAATTGATAATGGACCCTTGATCTAGTTGTACGCGCGACTGCTGAGCGAGATGTCGGTGATTCGATTCCCGGGTCGGGAACAGTAAGTACTATTGGGTGTTTCTACCCTGGTATTTTCAGTAGTAGTACGGTCTCTGGATTCATACCCGTTGTACGGCAATAGGCTCAGCCCATATTACATAGGCCGTAGAACATAAGTGATAAAATGTTTAAGTGTTACAGACACTGGCTACCCCTTCGGGGAAATACAAGCGTGAAATGATGTAAAAATACTAATCCGTACTTGTAAACATGATGTATTGTACGGTCAAAGCTAGACGCAAACAATGTTATATAAATTGAAGTTCTTTAGTATTGTATTTACATCGGAGCAACAAAGAGCAGACCCGTCCATGAAAATGTTTGAAAAATACGTGTTCCTCTGTTTAATTACGAAGTACTCTCTTCACTCGAATACAATAAAGTAATGTAATAATATAATTTAAGACACGCCCATGTGCATGTTAACGACATGTGTGTCGCTATAGCTGTCATGTGTAAGGACTCTTGCTTCTTGTCGCAAAGACATGAAACTGTTGCATGAAGCTTTTTTAAAACATTAAATTGTACTCTATTCTACACACATTTTGTTATATTTCTACTTGTTCGATATTCAAAGTAACATCACGCCTGTAATCCCAGTCGAGGTAGGCAGAAACACGTAACATCACACCTATTATCCCCGAAGAGGTAGCCAGAGAAGTGCAGTATACCTCCACGTTTCAGCGGCTATGTCTACGTCGCGTCATGGATCTTATTTTTTTTTTATACTATACTTGATATTTTCTATAGTAAGTGTTTCAAGGTTCCTTTGTATGACGTCAAATAAATTCGTTCCGTACGCCCTCTGGCCGTACTCTCGCGTGACCCCCGCGCGACCTGTAGCACGCGGTGATGTAGAAATAGGTACGTTTCGAACGTACGAATGATCTAGATACATCTCAACACTTCGTATATTTTTTTACTTTCAACTTGTAACGCATTTTGTATATTTAAGAAATATTTAATGTAATTTTTATAAGTGTTCTTTTGACGTGTACGTAAATGGTATTTCCAATATCGTTATTCGATTCGCATTTTGTTATTTAAAAAGAGATGAAGTGCGATCGAAAAGATTCGTGCGTCGATATATATTTTTTAAAATAATCATTACAAATATAAAGTGTAACTATCATGGATCTACTCAGGTTACCGAATTAAAATCACTAGCCCACTAGCAAAAACCGTGTCCGATCGCACAACGGACAGACAGGCGCGACCGGCCTAAGCTACATTTCCACACTTATACAATATTGAGAGGCTGATAAGTTGCGAGTAAACACTAATAAATTGGTATTAACCGCGGTCCCTGGCACCACATTCACAGCGCTATGGCGAAGCGACGTGAAATGTCAGCGCAGGGAATGCAACCTTTTGATCAGCCGCGCCGCGTGGCCGGGTGTGGCGCGCGCTGCACTTTAATATGTAGTGTCACACATCGCAAATCAAGACTATATAACATACAAACAAGCCTGCTTATAGCTGTGTAAAGTTTACGTAAATAATATACCATAACATCAGGCCTGTATTTCATTGATGGTGTTGGTAATGCATATGTGTGCATATGTTAAGAAACTTCGCACTGGATAGTCTATGTCGTATATCACAAAACATTGTTCAGAGGTCGCGTTGTAGTTTATTTTCCTTAGGTGTAGGGATAATAAAGATGTCGACAAGCTATCAACCTGACACATTTCTATCGCTTTCCCTACTTTCATTTCTATCATTCATCTCTCGCATTTCCCTCGTCTCTATCATTCACACTCGCTTGAAACGTATTATGTTACATACATATACATATCTTCACGTCAGGTCACTTATGGAGCCAGCAAAGAGCACCGAGTGTTAAATATCTCCATCCTTACAGACCTGCCGCGCCTCCTCCACATTCATCACTCTCTTCATACAGACACTCCGTTTTCGAATTCTTCTGACTCTCCGATACGTGCTGTGGTTATAGAGATAAATAATACACGACTCAGATTCCCACATTATCTACACGCGACGTGATTATTATAGTATATTTATAAACGTAGAAAACGGCATTTCTGCAATGTCAACGCATACACAGATATCATAACATAAACAATCCGTGCGATGAACGAACGATGGTCCGTTACAAAAACATTGCGCCCGCTGGGAATCGAAACCCGTACCGTCCGTTGCGCTTCCGCTCCACCAATCAGTTTATTCCCCGATAAATAACCCGACTTATATAAAATATAGCTTTATATTTCTTTGAGCGGTGTTACTATAGAACAGACAAACCAGTCTTGATACTCGCATGGGAAAGCAGGTGTTATCATTTCGAATCTTTTAACGTCCAGATGTTACAAAATCTCAGACTTCGCACGAGTGAGTTATGCTCTTATTTTACTTTGGCAATGACATTGTCGTGGATGAATATAAAATGAATGTATTTGTACGGATAATAACAAAACCGGCATGTGATCAATGTAGATTTAAACCCTTTGCATGTTTAAGTTGCATACAAAACGACTTTACAACGGATATAGAAAATCCGAATTTTACTGAACAACGCTTTATGGATGAAAAAAAACGTGAGTAAAGCCGGTTTACTCCGTTTTAATACTTCATGGAATATATGTATTTCATAGAAAATCGTTAAGTAACTACGACTATATCTGAATAGTGTGCGAAGTATTCAAGACATGATAATCGCTTTGATATTTTGCCAATTTAGGCATTTATTCTTAATATATAGACTAAAGTATTCTAGTCATTATAGTTAGTTAGTATTATTTTAAGAATTAAAATTTTTAGCACAATTTGTACGCTTTTGTTAATTTTTAAATGATTGTGTTCCAACAGTGCAAAATAATAAATGGTTAATTCAATTTGTTTATAACATACAGTATATAAAAGTTTCTGCTTTCTATATTCCTCTACACAAACTTTATGTCAATTGACATTAATCCGTGCACACAATGTTCTTAAATAATAATATAAAGGTCACGCATTAATATATACATAATAGATTAATAATGGTTGAAAAAACTCTTGCATGCATTTGTTTGAAAGTAGTTAGATCGAGGTTACAGCTGGCTGGTGCGCAGTGGCAAGTTCCCAGGGCAATTGCAGTCAATTGGCTGTCGACCCGCCCGCCAGCCACCTCGCGGCAGCGCGCTTTGAGTTAGTCACGGTTCATTGATTGGACCTCTGCTTTGTTTGAATTAGTATAAAACATATAAGAAATAACATTCCTGACATTAAATTAAATCTCTTTTAATAAGTAAATGCGATCCAGTATCTATTATGATAATCTTTGATAAGAGACGTTATAATAAGTTATTAGGTATTTAATTAGTTGTTTTAGATCTCATTAGTACTGTAGGTACTGTTCATTATGGGTACCTTTGTATGGGAGCATTCCAATGAATGCGGACTTATTCTACCATCTTTCAGCTTGTTAGTTTTTAGTTTATATTCATGCTCAAATCGTACAAAGATATACGATAAAAATCTGTAAGCGAATTATTGGTGCTATGAGAATTAGAAGAATCTTTATAACCTCAATACTATGACACATACAAAAACCTGTACTCTTTGTACATAAAAAGTAAATAAGTCCTACAGGATATTAAAAAATAAAGAAAAACGAAACAGCAAAACAGGGACATCATTATCGACCGGCCTTTACTTCGTCAAGTTTCGACATTTGTAATTCGTAAAAGTAACGCCGGGGTACAGAAAATTAATTAAAACATTCGGTGCCCAAATCAGAGCAGATGCTCCGGCAAAAATTAGGACTGCCAAAAAGTAGACGAGGAATTTCGTCGGAATTTACGGGAGCTCGCAGGGAAAAAAAAGAGAAAAGTTTCTCTTTTCTGACTAAAAGCAAAGGACTGGTCTCAGTGTTGACGACTAACGAGTAAATTACGTGAAGAATAGTATCAACGAATCCGTTACTAAAGATGATTAAAAAAAAACTTAACGTTTGTTCTATAGATACAAATTTAGACAGCTCAGATTTCATACGTCACTTGTTTAATATTAGCAGTGTCCGTACATCGTTGAAAGTTGAGAAAGAGATTCAACTCAGAACGTCATAGATTACCCGCTAAATTTTCAAATGGAATCATTTGACGTTGACATTTCATGTCAGGTATATTATGAAGGTTACCTACTTTACTATCATGAAACATGGTTCGTTCGTCGCTTGATGGTTTTGACAATATAGAACATCGCTTGGCGGTCTGTCGCTTGTGGTTGTTCAAAGAAGGAAGTGCCTAAGGAGAGGAGGGAGGCTGGGTGTGTACACACGGGGTGCCAGGCGCTGGGGGCGAGTAGTTCCATTAAGACGTGTACTCAGTGGAGCATGCGCGTGATGTATCTCGCTGGAGGTAGTCTGCTGTTACACAACACGACGTGTCGCAGACTGCAGTGCTGTAAGGCAGTCTTTGTATGTACTGGGACACAATATATATATGTTGTACTATTATATGGTTACACCAGCTCTGTTGCACGGTTGGAGCACTGAGTGATAAATGATCTAAACAAAAATAAAAAGATAAATGATGATAAATCTATACCTATATAACTATACAAATAAATAAAATTTGTGTGTCTATATGTAATATTAAAATAAGCGCTTTTTACTAAATGCATATGTAAGTATACACGGTACATATACCAAAATAATATTTTTTACATTTTTTGTCTGTTTGCTCCGGCTTATTTCTGGAACAGCTGGCCCGATTTTGACGGGACTTTCACTGGCAGATAGCTGATGTAATAAGGAGTAAGATAAATTAATTTTCTATACTTAGAATTTTATAATTCCACGCGGACGAAGTCGCGAGCACAGAATTTTGGCTAATATTATTCTAACATCCTTTTTTGTTGCATTTGTTGTTGGCTATTTTTCATTCACTTACTAAAAAAACATGACGTCTGTGATCCTTGAAGAGGTAGGCAGAGGAGTGTAATACAGTTCTACATTTAACCAGTTACGTTTACAGCAAGTAAAAACAATTTTACTTCATAACGAAATGTCTTTCGTCTGATTTAAATATAATAATTGAAGGCTCATCTATACTAAGTAACATTCTATGTCTTCGAGAGAAGCTCTATAATTTAATTTTCATTACATTCCAACTCATCTACTGGCTTTTTAGTGAGTGAGTTTAACTGCTAAGCTGTTTGAGTTCATATTTCCTCCGAGATATAAATGTACAAATGTGATGAACGCTAATATTTGTCCTGCACTTGGGTTTAAAATCATCTACATATATCTAACATCCGAAGGACTAGACAGAGAGACAGTCTCAAGTGGATACCTAGCTCTGAAATTTCTGTTTATCTGTCTGCCCGAACTGATAATGAATTGCTAATAGAGCTGCAGCGTAAATCAATAGGCAAATAGCACAAAAACAACGCGGAAAGTAAGAGGCAAAAGAAAGAAACAGTGCAAAACACAGGGTGGAAAGAAATTGGATTTATAATTTAAAAAAACATTTGCGAATCAATTAAGCGCAATTGACGCAAGTGCCTACTTCGTTGAACGTATTTAATCAATGAACGTTTATATCGAGTTTGAACTTAGCTCGATGGTACGCTCCAGCAACGTGACCGTCTCCATCTCACGCCGCGCTCTTTTCAATTACGAACTTCCATTCGATGTCACAATTATTAATGAAATTATATTTATCGGCAATTGGTAACGATTAATTCATTGTCTTGCTGTGCTGGTGTGGTGGCAAGTAACGGTTATAATTATGGCGGAAGATTATGGGTTCAATTTCTAATATAGAAATTTAAGTGTTTGTTGTCTGGCTCCTAGAATTAACTTCATAAGTACTCGTATGTTCATATAAGTGTACTAGTATCTACTCTGAGGTTACTATAATATGTACAGTGTGTTAAGCATTTGTTAAGATGTTTAGGGCTAAGGGTGAACTTAACAAATGTTCCGCTATATAACTGAAGGGAACTGATCATTGGTAGGCCTGGTAACATTCTCAGGAGGAAATGGAAAGAAGTACATTGAAGAAAATCCAGTATTCAGAGGTCAATGCGGTTCGTACATGTATCAAATACAAATAGGTAATTGTGTTTACGCTGAAACAATCCGTACATAATTATACCGTATTAAAAGTGCAAAATAACAATTAAATAACAAAACGTCAGCTTTATTGATTGGCAGTAGAGCTAAATGTGGCTCTATCTATCTATCAACCTCTGGAACCAGTTATCATGGGATCATGAATAAAACTCTAAATGCAACTTGTAGACGTCGTCAAAACAAATTACTAGAACATTTTATTCAAATATTCGTTGCTAATTTATTCAACTATCTGCTAAAAAGTTGCAGACATACATGCTTTCAATTAACAATTACATCAATATTGTAAGAAACCAATATTGTATGTCACCAATATTGTATGAAAGTAATTATTTTATATAACAAAACCGGTGTCTTTCTTGGAAGTATAAAAAAACCTTATGAGGATGTCGAACTATGACAGTGTAAATTCCCTTTGTGAACATAGATTGCCTTAATTTAGGGAAATATATGAAGATTGTGTGTTATATTGTACATAATAGACGACAGGTAATATGAAGGCTGCTTTCATGATACATAGATACTGGAACCATTCGCCCAAGGTTCTATTTCTGTCACTAAGCAATAATGCTTTCATTGTTCCCGCGCTCGAAGGCTGTGTAGGCAAATACACTACGCGTACCAATTTAGTCACGAATTCAAGCATCCTGTATAATATCGCAGCATTCACGTAGGTAGGTACCGATTTGTGCTTTTCCATTCAGCCCAGTGATTAGCTAATTATGAATGTTTTATGCATTAAGCTCACAATTTGTACAAAAATGTAACATTTTGTTGGTCAATACATTGTATTGTTCATTGGTCAATAAGTGATCAAATGAGGCATCACATACGCCGTGGCTGGCAGCGATTGGAAACAGCTGAAGATCCAGCTCAGTGGCGTGCTATTGGAGTTACGTATGTCCAGCAGTGGGCTGGAACATATTGCTTCATTCATAATTCTCTTTAAACATTCGCGCGGTTTGGGACACTTGTAACGTCTTCATCAGCCAGTAACTGAACTACTTGTCAAGATAAGTGAGCCTCGGGCTTCAACGACACCTGCCTTCACCAACAATCGCATTGTATATCTGCTATGTCATTCTTTCATCAGCGATTCTCTCAGCGATGATTATAATGAAACAAAGTCCCCAGTGTATACGACACCTTACAGTAAGTGGGGTACATGCGTCCTATTATATTTCCCTGTTATGTTCCGTTTGTCATAATCACGTTACGTCGACGCGCTAATAGGATTTGTGGGACGTGACAGGAGGCGTTATATTTAGCGCGATGTTGATGTTGCTAATTGTTCGTTATTTGTTCGTACGGCGTTACTTTTTATGTTGGACGGTAACAAAAGTAACGCTTTCGTTACAATAACAATGTTCATGTTACCGATATTATTCTCTTGTTATTGTCGTTTTGTAATTTGCTTTGTATGTTTTGTTTAGTGGATCTAGCGATATAATTCATTGTATCTGGCGTTGGTTTTCGATAATCCTTCGTTAATAAATTAAGCTAATGTTATTTTATAATAATACAATAATAATATTATTATAGTATGCCTCAAGTCTTTGCATGAGGGCATGCTCCTATTATAATAAAAGTTAGGAGAATGAGTAATATGAGGCCTGTTTCAGCGCGATATGTTAGTGCCATTTCTATACTTGCTTATGTATGTATATAGACCGCTGGATTTTTCGAGTTTAGTTATTCTCTTAGTGGCTCGGAGTCTGGAAATGTGCCCGATGCATGACAATAGATTCATCACCTATTCCATCGTGGGATCTAAACGTAACTGGTGAATCATGTGATTGTAATACATTCCTCTGCCTACCCCTTCGGGGATTACAGGCGTGATATTACGTTAGCTATGAGGTGGGGCGGTAATATTTACACTATTCATTTAATTAAAATACCTAATTATTTTTAGTACATAAATGAAATGAAACGTTTATCTGTTCACAACAGATTACATTTCAACATATTTACAAATATTACATTCTTTAACGTAACTTTTAATACAGCAGTTTTTGTTTTTGTTTACAAAAACATTCCATTTCGCTTTGCAGAAAAGTAATACGATACAGTGTTAAAGAAAATAGCTTAAACAATGTTAAAAATGCCCTGCACAGGTTCCAGCGGGCGTTTGAAGTATTATTATTAAAACGTACACAAAGGCTATTGAAGCTATGTTCGAACCGCTGACGGGTCCTGACGTGTATTATATAAATTAATAATTAAATGACTTACCTTTAAATCGACACTACATTTACTACAACAAATAAAAACATTGCATTTATAAACTGAATATAACATACTGGAAAATTATTAACAATTAATATTGGCCGCGAATAGAAAAATGTTTCTGTTGGTGATAAGAATTAAGTAGATTAAAGAAAAAATTGTTTATTTACATATACATACATACATATTGTTACGACTATTTCCGTAGGGGTAGATTGATATTAAGGAGTTACGCTTGCTACGGTCTTGGAAAACATTTCGCTTTCTCAACATTCATTAGTCCTCATTCGCGTTCATCTATTGAAAAAACTTTCGAATTCTTTATTTGTGATGTGAAAATTATGTTTCATTGATAAAAATATTCATCATATATTGTACAGTAAATATATTACAACAATTATAACAATTTTGTACATAGTATTACATACTATATTATACATTACTTTTTGTAGCACAAATTGTTTCCTACCAAAATTCAACTCTTCATTTGTGGTTCTGGTGGAACAAATTCTTGGAATGTTTGGAATGGAAATGCACACATAAATAATTGAAAAAAAAGTATATTAAATTTGTTTCGTTTGTATAAGTTGGCCGAAGTCAATTACCTTTAGGAGCCAGTTGTATACGGCAAGCTTAAACACTCATTCGGGCTAGCAAACAAGCGGACCGGCTCGCACAAGAGGCGGCTCTACCCTTAACGCTCGAGAGATGAGTAGAAGAAGCGAGGCAGATCAGT
>DWDU01002047.1:0-13395 GCA_018245575.1 Jemadia suekentonmiller
GCTTAAAGATGTCGCGACGTTTTAAATTGAGCCATATTTCTAATACTATAGAGTAGAAATTACTTTGTCACTGACGACCTGTTCTTCGCACACCATTATTGCGACGGCGACTTTATTCTTAGTCCAAAATATGTCAGAATTCAATTCACACTCAAGTCGTATTCTTCTAAAACTATAATATGCATAATAATGTGGAAACAGGGTGAGCATGATTTATAGTCTTAGCCAAAACATATGCAGGTATCGTCAGTTCCCGAGGGTAAGAAAACTATTACTGTTAGATAAAAATAAATTACGGAAGTGAAGTTATTAATTTTTAGTCATAATTTATTATGAACCCTTATACATTATTGTTCAACTGTTGGATAAGGGTCTTCCTTTAAACACTCCTTAGAGAACACTATGGAAAATCCTCGCGATATTTTTCTACCATGTCGCAGCAAGTGAAATGTAACCGTCCCACATGGAAAACGCCCCGCCTAGGAAATGGCCCGAATTGAAACCGCTCCGCCTACAAAACGCCCCGTCCTGAAAACGTTCCGCTTAGAAAACTCCCCGACCTGAAAACGCCCCGCCTAGAAAAAGCCTAAAAATTCTGATGAACTTTGGCATCAAAAAAAAATTATATGCTGAAAAACGATATACGCTAATTATTATTTGTCGGTTCAGCGTAATTATAATAATAAAGGTATTACTGTCCTACTTATCCAAGTTCTTAAGCGAAGGGCGATATTTATAAATATAATGTTATCGATAAAAGTCTAATTTTAAATTTTAAAAATTCTATGAGCCAAATGACTCGCCTGCCGAACCTTACCTGTACCTTAGTATATCTCATTACGACAAAGGTCCAACCAGTGCTTCATAAAGATCGTAGAATCCAAGTTGAAGCACAGACAAATACATTGCTTTTTCCTTTAAATAAATGTAAGCAATACAACGATAATTCATGTATTCTGCATACACATATATTTATATAGCGATCTATAGATAATCAACTATTATGACATATCAATTATTGTTCAGCATTAATCCCGATTTTCAAGTTGAGTGCATATTTTAATCATCCGACGACGAGTGGATTGGTATGTATGTAAAATATCGCATCTCCTTCTCCGTGATCATCATCACGAACCCACACATCCGTGTAGCGTTCGAAAAGGATCTTCTTTCTAAATAAGGACGGCTAATATCATAGAACACCACGCGGGGCTAGCGCCATCGGCTGAACATGAACTTCTTTGGGAACGTAATGACAATTTATAAGGTTTACGAATTTGTTCACGATGTTTTCTTCTGATGTCAGAAACAATATTCAGTGTATATTTTGTATTAGTTGCATGCCAGGGACTCGAATCCAAAACCGGCGGAGTAAAAAAATTTTTTTTTTTAATTGTTGATAGTGTGGCCTGCGGTTGGGGCCCGTGAAGTGTATAAATAATAAAAAGAGAAAGAGAATAAAACTCACCACCAGTGACCCGCCTCCTGTACTCCCGTTTCGCCTTCTTCTCCAATGCCTCTGCCGGAGAGGAGAAAGAGAAACTAGAGTTAGCGAAACGACATATAAGATATAAACAGTCATGTTTGTTGCTGTACTTATTATTATTGTCGCTGTAGTTATTATTATTGTCGCTGTAATTATTATTACTGTTGCTGTAGATATTATTATTTTTGCTGTGATTATTATTATTATTTTATTGCACTCATAACAAGGAATGTAATTTTAAATTAATCTTGTATAGGTTACATGCTATATTTGATCTTAATATAATTAAATACATTATGTTGTCTAAGTTAAATAATTATATGTATAATCTGACAAAATTGAACATGCCATGTTCACCTGTAATTGCAGGAACACGAATTTTACGTTCTATTTGCAATATTATAATGAATTACTGTTTCCTGTATTAGTGAACCTTAAATATAGATAAATAAATAAATATAAACCACGCTAGAGAATCCAATACCCCAAATCGCAAGACCCATACACAATTTGAGGGTTCAATTATGCGAGCGTATTGCATGCGGGATGCGCGGAAATTGTAAGGTAGTACCGGCGCATAATTTTTAAATCACATGGATATAGTTTATAGTATATCAGCATAGACAACATTTCTACTCATATTCTTTAGTATAATTACGGCTTTGTATGTGCGTAGATCACGCCTCACAGATTAGTCAATAGATAAGTACCGTAGTTACCTGATATAGACAGAGTCGAATAGAACCTGTCGAATTATGTTAAATTTACATTATCTGATTTACGCGTCCAATTTTAATAATGACGGGTCATGCTTCATATGAAGTGTCTTCAAAATGAAATGACTTCCGTTCGTAAAATTATATATACCATACCTTATAATGTTGCTCGTAAATCGCCTTTTAATTTCTACACTTCTATGCCTACCTCTTCGGGGAATTCACGCGGGATGTTACGTTTTGTTCATGCTTTATATTAGCTTATTTATAACAGATAAATATACGGTGTCGAGGACTTGTTTCTAGATCTGATAAAAGTTAATATTTTTGTTGTACATTGTACTTATGTGTTACTATTACTCCAATGCGCGGAAATAAAGCCTTTCGATAGCACTTCTTCCAAGTTCTTCACAAATATTGAAGATTATTTCACACGCATAGCATCATTCGAGATGGTCTTTAGCATTTCTCATGTATCCACCTCTATTCTTCAAAATCGACTGATAATTTTAGACATTAGCGTGAACAAACAAACAAGATAGTTTCAGCTTTATTATTTTAGTAAAAGAATATAGATAATATACTATAAATAAGTTAATAGTTTGCAGTGGAATGTAAAGAATCCAGCAAATATCCGGATTTAGATTCTTTAAATCTTGTACCACATAACTTAGATCAACAGTAAATGAGTTAGGTTTGGTTGAAAAATTTAACTTTTTCAAATATAGACTTTGTCCTACTATTAAACATTGATATATTATTCAATTACGTAACGTAACATCACGCCTGCAATCCCCGAAGAGGTAGGCAGGTACTCCCAACGTTGCGCCAGTTACGTTTACGTTCCACTATGGAATAGGTGGTGAGCCTATCGCCATACACCGGGCACAAATCTAGACTCCGAGCCACTACTAGAAAATGTATATTAGAAAAGTTCTATAGTGCCCGACCTGAGAATTGAACCCAGGACCTCCTGATCGGCAGTTGCGCTTGCAACCAACACGACCAACGAGGCAGTCAAATTACGTACCGTCTTAACTCAAGATGAAATACGAGTATGTAGGTAAAGATAATGAGACCCTAATTAAATCGAGTTAGATTTTCGAGAAAGCCCAACTAGTTCCGGTGCAGTTCGTCGCCGCGGTGACCTCGCTGTGGTCGGCGGGAGCTCACGACGAAGGACGAACTGAGCCGAAACTAGTCAGAATAACCCGAAAAAAAGTCTATGGAACAATACCCATAGACATGATTCAAACAATAAAACCTTTCCTTAGTAAAATCGAACCTTCTACATACGAAAGTACACAAGGACTAAAGTAAAAGAAGATTCTATATAACATACGCATGTTAAACAGAATTGGTGATTTTATAAGACCGTTGGGCAAGTAAGAGTAGCTGATCTCACTTTGTGATCACGAAAGACTAATCCGTTGAACATCGTAGTCGCTTCTGTTATTTTTTTCCTACTGTACCTACACTTTTTTCTGGTCGTTGAAAACCGAGGAACGATACCCACGATAATATATGAAGTTCGTTAAGTGTGTGTGAATACATCTAGATATGTAAACGTAACATCAAGCCTGATGTCACCAAAGTGGTAGGCAAAAATGTGCAGTGCACTCCCACGTTTCATCAGTTACGTTTACGTACTCTAGTAGGATGGTAAGCCTGTGGAGACATACCGGGCACAAAACCAGACTCCGAGCCACTACTAGAATATCTAAGCTAGAGAAAACCAAAAGCACCCGACCCGGGAATTGAACCCAGGACATGTTTAGCGGCTATCGCGCTCACATCCACTAACAGATTGATCATATTATCTTAAATTTTAAATAAAAAACTTGCATTTCTTTATATCACTGGAATCTGAGAAGTATTTAAAAGCTGAAGTTTCTAGCTCGTTGAGACGGCAATTTATATTAAACTTCTAACCGAATAGGCAAGACTTAAAATAAACAAAACTCAAAGCAAACAGATCAATCTTTTAAATGAATTAGGGAGACCACAAAATAATGTTTAAATAACACTTATTGTAACAGTTACTTAATAAACAAATAAATCGTTTATTAGATACAGACAATAATTGACAAAGGATTGAAACCAAGACGAGAAAACAATGCAGGTTGCGGCGCCATGCGCGCGATAATTTCGAATATCGAACATTGCACACCAGCGCCACCAACGCATTACAACGCACTTACTCCGAATAGTGGGACTTGGATACAAACTTTTTGATATAAATGTGGGTAAAAGAAAAACTCACATAGGTATACATATAAATATCACTTGTACATTACAATTGTATGCATTTATTTTATCTCATATAATTTTATTAGAAGTGATTTTTGTTAGCACATCGTATTATTTTTGACTCTGATTTGCTGTGTTAATGCGGCTTAGTAATGTTATGGGTTAGTGGCGGAATTTAGCGGTAATTTTACGTAATCGCCCTGGCTGCTTCCGACGAGCTTTATCGACTGTTATGTAACGATAACAACCAGGCTCGACTGCTCAACGGCCGCCGTCGGTGGTTAGAGGGCCCATTGGAGATTGACAACCAGCGGTTATGGCGCAAGGGTAAGGAGTATCACACGTTAGTAAACTTCAGTTGCGATCTGCAACTGTCTGTCGGGGCGACGTATGCGTATGCATATATATATGTGTACCAATGGTTAATCACCCATAACCATAACTTGTGAACGTAACTCACCGATTTCCCTAGCTCTCTTCCTCGCCAAGTATTCAGGACTAGTTTTGTCCACGCGTGGGCGTCCACGTTTGCGTTTCTCACCAGTTTCAGGCCTGTTATTCATTACAGCGGCTGTCGGCAAAATTTCCACGTGAAAACGTGCAAGTTCACCTCTCAGCTAATTCATAACCCAATCGAAATGGTATTCACCAGGCGTTTTATATAGCTTATTGTGCTATGTACATATTAGCTGTATAACTTCATGCCTTTGTGGTCCGTTTTAAGCCTGCGCGCACAGTACGAGCGGATTTGCGAGCGGGAGCGGACGAACGGAAAACGACGTGCTGTATGTTGACGCGCGGGCAAAACGTCTTGTCACTTACACGACATATGATTCATTTATAATTAAATAATGTGAATGTCGATTTCATAAATTAGTTCAGTTCATTAAATTCACAGGCTTTAGACTCAAATATCGATCAAGCGTATGACGTGAAGTATAACTGAAGTTCTGACGTATTAGCTGTTGTAACATGTGGAGCACTTAATATGTAATAATTTATACCATAATAACTTATACCATAAGTCATAAACACGACTCAGCTGGCTACGCCTCGATGCCTATTGCTGACTGTACGAAACCAACAGCAGAAACAGCTGTTCATATCGCTTACAAAATCTCCGTTGCATTTCGATTGTTAACGGACTTATTTTAATTAATTCCAATTAATTCCAATCCTCAGCTAACTTTAATAGTCAATGCAGGCATATAGCGTTAAGACGTTCCCGCTTCCGCCCGAAATACCCGCTAACGCCTCCGCCAACACCGTGCATTAATACAATGATATAATAAAAAATTCAAATGTAATAAATAGACAGACATTTTGAGAGAACTTTTGATTTTACGAAAGCGAAGCATGAAATGGAAGTCGTAATCGTGAACAAAAGCGAGCCGCAGATTTAGCAATCCTGCGTGTCCAGTACCAAGGGCACACAAAACAAACATGAACTTCACACATTCACACACAGTGAACAGCACATTTACCGACGCCACCACGAACATTATTCACATGTCCAAGCGCTAATAGGTCAGACACCCCAGTCACCACATCAACGGGAAAGTAGGCACGGCTGACATGAACGGGAGAATCAGAAGCGGTCCGGAAGCTGAAAACCCGGGCCCTGACACGGATGCTGATCGCAAGCGACATATATGTACAGTGAAGCGAAGACGACCACGAACGGTCATCGGACCTTAGCGACCTGCATACCTTCTCAGCGCAGTTATCATTTATAGATAGGTAAAATACTGTTTAATTACCTGCACATGTTGGCCAATAACCCATATCTATACCAAGCTGCATAGCAGCTGCAGGTCTCCTTTTCTCTGTGGGTAGGGGAAAGAGAGTGGCAGGGAGAGGAAAGATGACATTATTGAGGCGAGGGGAGGGGCAATACAGGGGTTACATTATAGTGGGGAGGAGCATTATAGTAGGAGGAGCAATATAGGGGAAGGGCAGAGGGACATGTAAGGGGTGGTGGCAAGTGGTAGATGGCGACTTCTCTGAGGTTGGGGGCATAGAGAAGTGAGCTGATGGAAGGGGAAGGTGCGAGGGGCAGCAGTAGAAGGGGATGTACTTAACGCGTCATCAAAACATAAGCCACTCGAAATGTATTTACACTTCCATTATTAAAAGAGTTACATAGTAATTGAAATGGTAAAACTTGATGGTACATATAAACAGTGTCAATATTGAAGTGTATGAAGCCACGCCACCAAAGCAGGTGAGACCTACCCATTTCTCTGGCCTGTTTCCTGGCCGCCAAATTGGCTAAGTACTCGGGACTAGTCTTGTCAATTCGAGGTCTCCCCCTCTTCCTTTTCACTGGAGGGGGAGTCACGGCTGTCTCCGCTGCTGTGGATGGGGATTAAAAGAAAATAAAGCGAAAAGAAAGAATAAAATAAAGCAAACAAAAAACGTAATGCAAGTAAAATACATCTAAAAATATTTTTCTATAAATAATAATATCTACTTGGTAGGGTAATCCCACTCTTGAATTAATAAAAAAGTAATAACTTGAATATATGTATTACTTGAAACATTACTAGAAAAAAACTATTTCGCGCTGTGGATATTTTCACGGTAATAACGGCAGTGTCGTACATCATGCATATCAATGAAATAAAAAACAAAAATGATAATGCGAAAGTAAACTATAAATTTGCAATAAAAAAATAATAAGAGATGAGTGCGCAACGTCAACACGCTGTCTGCAAGAAACGCGCGGGAACTGGGCGCACAGTTGCTCTCCTGATGCCGTTTACGAACGACGTATGTTTAGTCTGTTAAGCGGTAGCGAGTGGTGTGGACAGTAACTAATTACTACCATGAACAACTCACAGATAACGACGAGTAACTCACGCTTAATAAACATGGGTAACTCGGGGACAAAAGTAATGGGCAAGTTGTGCATAATCCTATGGGGGAAATCTTTGATAACAAACGAGATTATACTATAGGCAACCTGGTATTACATTTCACATGTCATAATATCATATCACTAACGATTGGTGAGCGTTTATAATGTTCAATAAGAGTATGCGCTTCTGTCTGATGTTTATGATAAATCTGTCCATCTTCGATATATCCAATTCTTCAGATTGTTGGCTTATATAAGTAATCGCAATCCGTCACCGTTTCCTAGGAGCGTTCTGAAAATGTTACAATGGAAATTACATACCAACATTGATTTCCGGCTTATTCCTTGCAGCGTAGAGCTCCACCGCTGGGGGGATGAAATGCGAGACGGGTGAACGGTAGTCCACCTTCAGGGGTAAAGGAGGTACTGCAGACAAATGTATGAATTATTGTTTACTGTAAAGAGTATAAGAGATAATTATCCTAACAAAAAGAAAAAAATAATCTTAGAAGACAAAATGAGTATTTAACTTCATCAAATTTTATTATGATATATAACACAAAAAATCTTGTGTATACTTAAATAATAATAAACAAATAAAACATCCTATGCTAAATTTATGTCTCAGACTGTATATAGGTACATAAGGACGATTTAAACCAACAAATTGGAATTATACCAAATTTTTTTGGAAGGTTGTCTTGGTTGCAAGCATGACTGAGGATTGGACGGCCCTGGGTTCAAATCCCGGGTCAGGCACTACTATTTTTTTTTAATTTAAATTTTCTAGTAGTGGCTCATGGTCTGGATATGCACCTGGTGTATGGCAAAAGGCTCACCCACCTTTTCCATATTTGGACATAAACATAACTATTGAAACATGGGAGTATTCTACATTCCTTTGCCTACCTATTTAAGGCTTAAAGGTGTGATATTACATTTCTATATTTACTAGTTATAGGTCATAACTAATACATGTTTACTTATGACCTGGCCACCTATGGGACACATCATAGACAGTGCGAGAAGCTGTGTTCTGTGGTCCCCAACCCGTATGCCCAGTGTAGGAATTAAGGGTGTAACCCCTCGGGGAGGCTTATGTCCAGCAGTGGACTGCAATAGGCCGATGATGTTTAATTAAACTTATCTTTTATTGTTACCGCCTACCACCTATTTCTTGCAAACAACTAAGTCTGACTAGCAGAGAATGTTGCTAGACATGACATTTGCATTTTGTACAAAGTAACTAATTTTTAAGTGTTGCAATAAAGCATAAGAAACAATTCAATCCAGTTGCATTTCAAATTCAAATTGGCAAATATTATTTCAGCTTACTAAACACATGATACACTGAATGATCACATGTATTATGCATTAATAATGCAATATATGAGATAAAGTGAAGACAAGACAGTGATAGTTAACTCCAGTATAAATAATAATCAATAGTAAAATTAATATGAAAAAGAGTTTACAAAAAGAAAGTTAAAGGCTGTGCACATAGATTAAGAAAATAACACAAGAAGTGATAATAACAATTGAAATATATGCTGTCAATACTTGTACGTATTAAATACTGGCTGATATCCATGACATCTGTATTGTATATAATATCAAAAATATATTTTATGTACAGAGAAGATAACTATAAACAATAATTATGGCAAAAGTATATGTTGTTTATTGTAAAAAAATTGCTACAACTTGTATTATTTCAAAACTTTAATATCTTAACATTAAATATCTCCCAAACCGGTGTGCATGTATGAAGAGAGTGATGAATATGGAGGAGGTGCAGCAGGTCTGTAACGATAAAGATATTTGGCACTCAGAGCTCTCTGCCTACCCCATAAGGGACCTGGCATGTAGATATGTATGTGTAGATAATCTCTATTATTTTATTCAAATAGATATACAAATGAGTGAAAAATTTATAGTATATCTACAGCAAGCTGTTTATTATATTATATTTTCAGCTTGATTTAATGATTAACTAATTTGATACATAATGGTACATATATACTATACATGTTACACTTAAATAAGCCTGTTATAAATACTATTACACAAGGGATTAATTAATATTTTTTATCACTACATTTACAGACTGAGCCAATTTGTAACAAAACGTAACATCACGCCTATAATCCCCGAAGAGGTAGGCAGAGGTATGAAGAACACTCCCACATTTACATTTACATTACATCCCACTATGGAATTAGTGGCGAGCCTATTGACATATACCGGGCACATATCCAGACTCTGAGCCACTACTAGCAAATGTAATTTGGAAAAATTTTGTAGTGTGACCTCCAGATTAGCAGTCACACTTGCAACCAACACGACCACCATGGCAGTTAGTCATGTTGGTTGCAGTATAAAACTCCTATATAAAAATAGTAAAAAAAAATATCTTCTATTTCTATGTAAGTACAAATAAATCAAATGCAAAATAAGTACTGTATGCTAACCTGAGTCCAGACCATATATGTCACCATTGCGCTCCAACTTTGGTTTCTTCTCTGGCGACTCTTTGTCCTCGCTGGAGGAAGACCCCTCCCTTTCCAGGTGCATCACGGAATCCAGCTGACCCTCACAGAGCGCCATATTCTCTTCATACAGGCAATAACAAACTGAAATGAATAGAAAATTTTCGATTCAAGTAAAAGTTACACTGGCAGGTAATAATGTGAATCAAGTGTTAGATTTTGCTTAAGTAGCCTTTTGGTCCAGTGATTAATGTACCTAAACATTGAGCTGGTGATCATAGCTTTAAGCTAAGACTAACAACAATTTGAAAGATAATTACAAGTGATCCATTCCAGCCTTCATTAAAGCTTATAAGTACAGTTTTAGAAATCACTCTTATGTGGGATCCATTGACCACATGCAAGATATTATTATTAGAATGACTATTTTTTATATTTCTATACTTTAGATAGAATATTAAGCAATTATTAATTAAATATACTATAGTGATCAGGTTTGATGGGCTATAATAGTTACTTTCATATCACAAACCCATACTCAACTAAGCTCTAACTTAGATCTAACATACCATGTAAACATAACTGGTTGAACATAGGAATGTATTACACTCATCTGCCTACCTGTTTGAGGATTACAGGCATGTTGTTACACATGTTACATAGACAATTTATATGAGACATGTAGCCGTATCGTTGTCTGTATAGGTAACACACTTGATCAATATCTAAACCCTATGCTTGTTGCTACACTTCTCTGACTATCTCTTTGGGGATTAGAAGTGTGATATTATATACATAAATACATAAGATTTAACAATCTTCACACAACACATGTTGACTGACCTATTGGTGTAACTGTAAGTGATCCTGACCGCCGAGTGGATTGTGGGAGATTATAGGTTTGATTTTAATGTGAGATAAATATGTGTGATGTGTATTGATTCCATGTTTAGTTTAAGATTATCTGTATGTATATTTATACACATCTATCAAAGCTATCGGAATTACTGGTAAAGCTCTGCGAATGTTTGAATCCTACCTAACACTATGATCTCAAATAGTACAATTAGACTGCTACCAGAGTAAGCCACTACCAATTACTTGTGGAGTAGCTCAAGTTTAATATTGGTGGGACCTTTGCTATTTCTAATTTACATAAATAATTTACAAGAGTAAGGTCTCAACGGTCACATAACTTTATATGCTGATGACACCTGTTTATCTTATTTTGATTCATCTGTACACAACCTGATTTCGCAAGCTCAAGATGATCTAAACATCCTTCATGATTGGTTTCAGTATAAGTTGCTGACTATTAATATCTCTAAAAGTTGTTATATCCCATTCAAGGCTAAAAACAAACTAATACCCTCAAATGCACCTCTCACAATCAATAATATTCCATTGCAACAAAAATGTGAAGAAACATATCTTGGTTTAAATATGGATACTTATTTATCATGGAAAGTTCAAATTAATCACATAAAAAAAAATTATAACCCTGATCAGATCATTACGCAATGTTGTGTGATGCAGACCACATAAATTACAGTACACAATCTACAACACTCTTGTGAAGCCACATCTATCTTACCTAATCGAGGTTTGGGTAAATTCAGCAAAAACAAGAATAAATCAACATCAGATCTTACAAAATAAAATAAACAAATTAATCCTTTAATTACTATTACCTAATACCTACTAAAGAGATATATAATGAAACAAAAATAATGGAAGTAAAAAAACTTTTTGTGTATTAAATTTGCATTTTTATCCAAAAAACACTTAAAAAGAACACCCATACTATCATAATGTTCACGAAACAAAAGGATGTCTCTGTTCATAACACTTGTCGCACTAGCTTTACTGTTCTATCCATCTGCGAACAAATTACGGCAAAACAATGATTACTGTTGAAGGTGCACAAATTTACAATAAGATACCTTCACACATAAAAAATATAAACTCACTTAATGTATTTAAGAGGAACTGTCTCAATATACAATAAATAAAACCATCCCTTAAAGAAAAAAAAATGTAATTCTAGCTTTAGTATAATTTTATATTTAGTTGTTCATAATATTATGTAACTTAATAATATGAAGACAAATGGTTTTAATAATTATGTATAGTTATGTTCTTCGTGTGAGTGACAATGATGTCTTTTTTGAGAATAATATTTTTTTAAACCGAACATATATTTTTTATAAGTGGTTCAATTGTCTGGCAGTACAAACTCTACTTTGTGTAGGATTGGATAGCTATGTGAGTCAGTCTAAAATATCATTATTATAATTACTGCATGCAAATTTTATAATATAAATACAAATCATGAACTTTTCTAATATAGTTTCCTTATATTTGATTGTATATGTGACTGTATGAGGAATTTGTTTTTTTTAGTTCACCCTATAATATATGTATTGCCGGTACTAACAGTAATCAGACAACTGATAAACTACAATTATACATCTTTATGTAAAAATACATAATTATATATTTTCTAAACAGTTTTGGTTATTACTCAATTATTTATTATGTCATAGGTGAGAAATGAACCTACAACAGCAGGTTTAGCAAGCAGTCTCGGTCCATCCTATCAATGAGTATCAACTGCCAGGTTCATTTTCAAGTGTTGTTTCACAATGTTGACTTCACTTGACTTTGACACTTTGTTTTTCACCAACAAGTTAATCGAAAATGAAGTTTTTTTTATTTGTAGTTCTAATGTTTTCTTTTTTCATGAAACAGTCTCAGAGTGTTCTGTTTTAAGGAACAAATTCAGTTACTTTCGACATCATAATTAAACTTTATCATTTAATATTACAAGTAACATAAAGACTATAATTAACCAAACTTGTATTTCGGTTATAGTAACTTGCGCAGTAGTGTGTGCAGTTTTGACAATTTCGTTTTTCATCAGTGAAATGGTTTTGTTATATCGCAATATCATTTCTCATTACAAAACCAAACACATAATTGCTAATTTCAAATAAATACAGCGACCAATAACAAGAATTTATTACTGCACGTTATCGAGTCTGAAGTATTAAAAGGAGAATTATTGCGATACATGCTACTTACTCACCTTAGTATGAAGACATTTTGTTCTAAGCATAAAAATCCAATAAATCACTATATAACAACGCAAAACACACACTAAAAACAATTATTATACAACATAAAAGCACATCAAGCTTGATTTAACAACGAACAATTAATATATAAACGTTAATTTCTATCGAAAAACTTGAGTAAGTCTATCTCCTAACAGAATGGTGCAGTATTTAGGTAAAGGTGTACACGTTAAACGGACGTTCGTTTAGGTTAAAATATGCGCGCACTACATTATTGTGCGGTAATATTGGTTTTGTAACTATCCGCAAAAGTTTTCGTCGCCGATTATCGGGGATATAAACAAAAATCGCAAATGCTTAAAACTCCGTGAACGTCCATTACTTTACCAGGAAGGCGATGCTACTGCCTATGATGCGAGAGAGAAAGATAAAATATTTTTTTTACTACAACACTGGACGTAATACTGCTATTTCGATTATACACGTAAACTTTACATCTTTCACTGGAACATCACAT
>DWDU01002048.1:0-13395 GCA_018245575.1 Jemadia suekentonmiller
AACATTACACTTGAAATAGTTTTTTGTATGCGTTAAGTTTGTTAATGTTTTATAATGTTCTAAAGTAATCATTTTTATTAACCAAAAATTTCCCTTTGAAATTATTTTAGCATAATAATATTTTATTTTTTATTCATATGGCAATACAATACTACCTGGTTGTCATTTTGAAGGTTTTGATTTCGTTCCCGAATAATCTAAAACTAGATTTGGAGTTAGGTATTCAGAGCATTTATTTTTAAAATAGCCATGAGTTTCTTAGCTAGAACAAGATCTTCGTTAATGCCAGCAATTTATAATATAAGGTGAGATTTTTCTAATACCGGCTTCAAAGGTTACGCAATCCTACAAGTCGTGAACAACGTATATTTCACATAACGTAATCTACGCTTATATTTTTATGCTATATAAACCTAAAATTTTAGAACTATTTTATATACCAACACATTTATATATAATAGAATAATTCTATACAATTATACTAACGAAGTAAAAGACAAAAATCTTATCTCCTACACACTAATATAGACTTCACGTTCATAATGTTTAGGTTGTAAATTGCTTGTAGCTAGCTAATCGCAAAGCATAGCCCACTGGATCTACACAATACAACTGGAAGCTTTTAACCAAATGCTTTTTATTGAATATTTAACATTAGAAATGCAATTAGCATGAATATGGTGCAATACCAACATTGTACATACACACTTTAAAATACACATGATAACATACCTTGTTATTGTGATTTCCAAAAATAGCTGGCAAAATAGTTATTGTGTGCCAGAGTTGGTTTTCATCTTGTGCAATTTGGGTGTCATTGTTGTATTATCTTTATTGTTTTGTGCAAGCCTTAACTACTTTTACTATGTGAGTTTTACACTAAGTTTGAATGTTTGGGATGTTATCTGTAATGTAATCTAATGGCTGCCGTTTATACAAGAACTGTTTATCAAGTGTTTGCTTACTGTCTACTATATTATGTGGGTTAGCAAGCATCTGAGTTGAAATTAATATTTTTTTGTACAGAGTGGGGACATGCTCTGTATATTCAGTAATCAGTTCATAAATTCATAGTAAACACACTTTATCATTGACTCTTAATACATATATACAGTACTTGTAAGTGTGACTATTGATCACAAGGTTCTGTATTCAAGATCCATGTCAAGTGTGATTGGGTTTTACTAACTTGAAATGTTAAGTTATGGCTTGAAGTCTGTATTCATACCTATTGTATATTAATAGGCTCGCATCCTATTCCATAGAGGCATGGGGGCGTAATTAATGTAATATGAGTGTACTACACTCCTCTAGCTACCTCTTCAAGGATGACTGATGTGATGCTACATTTTGTTTTTTTACAGTATAAAATGCTTGAACTACAATATTATCTATGTTATATATATGTAACCTGTACACAATATATTTCCATTAACAGTGGTTTATTTCGATTTGCCTTTGAGTAATTTTGTTTCTTATTCATTGTCATTGCTCTGTCAAGTAGAAAATTGATTCAATTTTTGGCTGGATAGATAAACAATGTATACAGATATTGTTGAATCTAAATATTTGTTTAGATGTATGTTGTTAGCTATTATTACTATATGTTTTATATTTAAATGGCTACTTCTATTGTCACAAGTTCTGCAACATTGTAAATTATCATGCGGGGTTTGGGTGCCTTATGTCTTACTTTACCAAACAATGGTGATTATTTGTTGGGAGTTTTTGAACAAAGAAATGGCTTTAGTTGAATCAATATACTTTCATATAACAGATTGCAAGTACAAAATGACCAAACTGGATAATTTGTCAATATCTATAACATGTTCGCACCTTCATGTGACATTATCTGTATGCAAATACTATCTGTTACAGTATGGTATTCTATCACATATTCATGAGATTGTATATTTAATTATTTGGTTAATTAACAGTGGTTTATTTCGATTTGCCTTTGAGTAATTTTGTTTCTTATTAATTGTCATTGCTCTGTCAAGTAGAAAATTGATTCAATTTGTTTTGGACCTACAAGGAGTCCTTCTTCATGAACTTCCACCTGTTCTACCTGGGTCGCATTGGACAGTGGCATTTTTCAGTACAAATAAACACTTCAACCTTATAGACCCCTATAGTGACCTAATGTATTATGTTCATCATGAATATCAATAAATTAATTAAATAAGCATTTGTATACAGGTTAGGCTTGTCAATTCATAATTCATACATTTGCATAAATGAACATTCTATTGATAAATCTGTGTAACTGACTTGTGTGATTATTGTTGAAACTAATGTGTTGTCAATAAATAAAAATCATGGTTTTCAGAATGTATTCTGGTGAGCCGGGATCTGGTGCCGGCAAGGGAGGCGGTGGCGGTGGCGCCATCCGTGAGGCTGGTGGCACTTTTGGAAAAATGGAGGCTGCTAGGGAGGATGAATACTTTTATAAGAAGGTAAACATATACTTATTTTCAAATTGAATAACTATGCAGGGTTTATATTGAATATGGATTTTTTAAATATAATAACGCTTTATTGACATTTGCTGGACACCTCGGCCTTTCGTTAAATTACATTAAATAATCCTCTATGATTACTTATCATTGACTGCCTCCTTAGTTGTGTTAGCTGCGAGTGTGACTGCTGATCAGGAGGTCCTGGGTTCAATTCCTGGGTCGGGCACCACAAATTTTTTCTAAATTAGATTTTCTAGTAGTGACTTGGAGTATGGATATGGGCCCGGTGTGTTACAATAGGCTTACTACCTATTCCATATTGGGACGTAAACGTAACTGGTGAAACATGGGAGTGTTTTACATTCCTCTGCCCACCTTTTCGGGGAGTACAGGTGTGATGTTACGTTACTTTTGATTAATTTCTGAACAAATGGCTACAATTACAACGCAAATTTTGCTATTCTCAGTAACTTCTACATAAACTGATTCATGTTAAGTAATAACAATAATAATCATAGATAAGTCAAACACTTTTCAGTCTATATGTGATAATAAAAATGATGTTCAGTAATTTAGATAAAGTCCATGTTTTCTTTTACAGCAAAAAGAACAACTTGCTAACATGAAGGGTCACTTAGACAAGGAGATCTCCTTCCACCAGGAACAGATCAAACGCCACGAGGACGCGATCAGGCGTCACAAGGAACAAATGGCTGATATGCCTGATAAGTGAAATATCCCTGTCAGCATCAATCAAGTTTCCAACACTTAACATAGTGATATATGCAAACTTAAATACATGTGTGGTTGTCTGAAGTTAAATTTTTTTCGCTTTTATTTTATTTAGTTGTGTACTAGTGGCGAAGAATAAAAGTATATTTAAAAAAGCAACTTATATTGTGGTTTTTATTTATATTTATTTGCCTTGTTGGTCGAATGGCTACAAGCGCGACCGCTAGTCGTGAGGTCCCAGGTACAAATTCAAGGTCGAGTACTGTTATTATTGCATTTATATATTGTATATTGGTTTTTTTTTAACTTTTGTCTAGTGTTGCCCGAAATTTGGATCATAGCGCGATGCATGAAAATAGGCTCAACCGTTATTCCATAACGTGATAATAGTGACATTAACGGGTAAAATGTGGGAGTGTATTACATTGCTTTACCTATCTCTTCAGAGATCACAAGCGCTATATTATATTATTTATATTCCCTCCTTTAATTGTGTCAATATTTGTAAGTGAGTTGCATTATTGAAATACGTCGTACATGGTAACCATTCTTTGATGCTGTCATATGTTTGTGCTTTGACTCAAAATTATCATGCTATGTATTTTTTTACATTTAGAACCAATCAATAGAAAAATTAGAATTAGAAAATTCCTTTAATTTACAATTACGAATACTAGTTTTCTACGCCATCTAGCGGCAGCTGTTTACTTTTGCGACCTTCAGCTAGATGTCACTAACTTAACGTCCGCAATAAATCTTTAAAATCACTCACGTAAGTTATGTATAGGTAAGTTTAATAATATAGGCTCCAAGTCGATTCTAGCAAAATAATATTCATTATAATTTTTTATTAATTCATAATATTTTGTGTAACATATATCTATATATAGATTTTCCCGCAGGCGAAACCAAGCAACTTACTAGCCTACCTATGATAAAAAAATTGTGATGCTTGCGTATACAAAAACAAGAATATGTTAAGGTGTGCGATGTCGAACCAACAAAACTCATTAAGTAAAGGAGGTTTTTTAGAAAAATATCATTCACATAACAAACGTAATTCATGTGTTAGGTACGAATATACATGACATAAGAATAAAATTGGCCTGACATGTAAAGATTAGTATCATCAGTATTAAGATGATAAAATTTGTACATATACATACACATTACGCTAGGGTTGCCAAACTGAAATTTCTAAAACTTGGATTAAAAGTTGAATAATGAAGTTAAATAAATGGTATAAATGAAATTCAAGTAATTGCCTTAGTCCTGACTATAGGTAATTTTTAAAATCAACGTATTTATAAAATTCAGAACGCTGCTTATAAACAAACTATACAGGATTACGCAGGACACTATAAAAACCAGGACTTGACTTGGGAACGCAGGACGATTGGAAACTCTACATTACTCAAATAAGAATTCATAAAGTAAGGTTGTATAAAGCTATACATTGACATTTATTTTAAAATTTCTACTAAATAATAACTATAAAACAGCGTGATATTAAACGCATGAAAAATGGGTATTCGTATTCAGAAAATAGTATGTATTAATGTGACAACAAAACGTACGTCAATATAACATACGCAACGATTTTTTACAGTTCACATTATTGACATATCATGTATGTATTTTATTTCTCTTTTATCAAGAAATTAGGGTTAGTGAATTTTTGCTGCCGACAAGCAAATTTAAACCACCTGGTGCTGCAAAAATATAAATTGATTACATTTTTGACTTGACATCTACACATGGCTACAGGCTCTTATCTTTCAATCGGAGATTTCAAATTTTTTAAAATATCCAAGCTCAGATAACCATGTCCATATTTAAATAGCTTTGCACTGATAAAAATGACAATGTTATCATTGGAAGGTACTTGCACTACATCCAATATGCTTACCGTATTATAATTTTATAATAAACGATGAATTTATTTTCAACATCATGTAGCTATGTGTACTGCTAGACATAAGCCTCTTTTGAGGATTGTTTTACCTATAATTCCCACGTATAGTATGCTTCTCGCACTGCCTATACCTATTCTATTATCGGTTTGCTGCCAAAGCAATTCGTGTAGGCTAGGCAGGCTGAGCTATACCGCGATTAGCGGGGGGCCACGACCGTCTTTTGTACTGCAAGGTGCATTACGGACAGCTAAAGTTGATTTGGAGACATAATATAAAGCTTAAAACTTTTTACACTTTTACAGCAGTAAAACAAACATTGAAATCCGGTTTGTTTTATCTTATAACTACCTATAGATTTACCTACAAGTGCGTTCGATCTTTACGTCAGCAAACCAATTTATTTAAAGACGTGCAACTTTTAATATTTTTTACGCTCTTTTTTTAAAACGTAAACTTGAATAGCGCGCAAAATATAGTCTATGGCTGTGACTAATTATACTTATAAATAAATAATAAATTAATAAAATAATGAAGAAAATCTTCGAATTACGTACACATGCTTAAATAATAATTAAGGAACATACGTACAGAAGACACTCCAGATATAACCACTATGACCTTGGATAAAGGCCGCCGATACAGTTGGCTATACTACAACATAATGTTTACAAAAACAAACTTCGATTTTCGCGCGACCTTGATAATTATGTTAAGGTGACATTTACTTGTTTAAAAGGTTAAACTATTTAAAGATCAATGCAAGAAATGCAGTGTTGCAAGTGAAAAAAGTATTCTCGAATGTTCTAACATAACATCAAGCATGTATTCCCCCTAATAGATAGGCAGAGGATTTTAGTACACTGTCAGGAATTATTAATTCGAATGTTATATGCGCCAGGACTCTTACGGGATAGGCAGAGAGCGGCGAGTGCCAAATATTTCTATCCTTACAGACTTGCTGTGCAGTATTTAGATTCATCACTGTCTTCATATATAAACGCTGGTATCTGAGACTTCTCACTCCCCCATCAGGCTGTCTGGCTTATTTGATCCGGTTAAGTGAGTCTTAGCTTCCCTTGGCACCTGCGTCCATTAACATTCATATTGTATATCTGATTAGTCATTCTTTCGTCACCCATTCTCTCTAAGTTCCAAATATTTAAGTTTTGTTATAAAAAGGTAAATGAGTGGTAATTACGCTGTTGTCTAGTTGAAAGATGTGCGCACAGGTTCCTATTTAAATCGTTTTAATTTGTGCATGTTGCGTGAGATCAATGGAGGAAATAGGTAATATTTATAATTTTGGATATATGAGTCACTGTAACAAGCCATGAGCAGTTACTTGACCGACGATTTTTATTCTTCTCTATTTATAGTTATAAAGACTACCATTATGTAGCTACTTAAGGACTAGACATAAGTAACTTTATTTAAATGTATACCTACTGTTGTTGCACGTGAAAACTGGTTTCAATTTTATTAATTCACTTTAAATTTAACGGTGTCAGAAATAGTCCGTTTCGTTTTTTTTATAAATGGCGAAAATAATAAAAACATCTGTTAATTTATCAATTTTGCGTTCAGCAACTGTTGTAGCCTGTATTTTATGATTAACTCGACTTGAGAATAAAATTGTAACTTTCGAGATAGGGAATATGTAAATTCTAGTAGATGATAGGTGAGGGAGTTGTATATATTTTCATTGATTGTTGTTTAGGGCTCGACACCATTGTGGCGTCGAACCGGTCGAACCCTTACATCAAAGCCATGTCACAGACGGTCGACGCCCCAGCAAATGATATTATTTCTGGCTGACTCTGTACGTAAATACAAATTTAGAACAACTGCGATCCTTGCGGGTTGCAGTAGCGGTAATAATAAGGGCACCGACCGAAGTCGCTAATGAACGAGCGTGGTGCATAGCTATGTAGAATTAATTTCCATTATACGAGCACACAACTCTACAACAGTTTGGCGAGAGTAAATGTAACAAATCGGAATGCGTAACGCGAAATAGAGCTTCATCGACCATCGGGCGACGACCGAAAGACGGCCCACATCAACGAAGTTAGCCGCGAGCAGCGTGCGGGGTGCGCGCCTTCAACGCTCTGAAGCGAGCTCCAAGCGCCGCTCAGTTTACTACAAACTCAAATCGGCACTGCATGTCGTTTCGCGCAATATTGTGACCGTGTGTTAAGTGTTAGTGTAATAACATAACACAAAAATATTTTGTGCCGTGATATAAAAGTGAGGTGTAACACTGTTGGTGGAACGGAGGCCTATTAATTTGTTGTGATGCAGTTAAGGATATACTTATGGCTGTCTTGTGTAGCCCTCGCAGGATATGTACGAGCGACAGAGGTAAGGGGACCGTCTTTAAAACGCGGCATTTTGGCTTTTTGTTGGCTCGGCAGACGGGTGCGACGGACCGGTATCATAGTCTGTCGTGTCTCAAAACTACCAAAGTTGCACGAGAGTTCTTGCGTAACTTTCAATGTCAACAGTACACGTCGTCGGCCAGTGCCAATCTAAAGTGTCCTGTAACACGAAGAATGTAACGGCTAGAGTTACCTGCATGCTGGAGTATCGGTGGTACCGAACGTATTATTTATCTTGCCTTGAACATGCAGTAATCGGCAGGTAAACAGTTTGTTATCTGCGATCCATACCCATCGATTCGTGGTGTTGTTATTCTGTAACACGGCACGCTATCGTATCGTGTGTGTGTGTGTGTATCGTAAACACGATTAGATCATGAACATGAATGAGAGCACGATGCCTCGACACCCACGTTTGGGAGAAAGCGTAAGATTGGTAATAAATTTACCAGGTCGTAGAACGCAGCTGCGTGGACCATGCACTGTTTATACAGACGTTCGTTTGATGCAGACCAGTTCGCATCTATTGTGTAAAGAAAGATGTCAATAATATTCTTACTTTTTTACGGATAACTTAGCAATAGCAATGCAAATTCAATGACACCTTGAAATTATCTAAAAATATACAGTACATTTTTACGATAAACTTAGGAATGCAATTGCAATAAAACCTTAAATATTATTTTCAAATATAGCTACGCAGATTCATTTATAGTTGATATAATGTCATATATATATTCGTTTTACGGATGAACATTTTGAGTATAATATAAAAAATTCAAGATAGTTGTTTTCGTCATTACTAGACACCGAGACATAGAATGGCAAAACAAACAGATGAATCACGTTCAATGTTAAACACCACGTGTGTGAAGGTGTTCTCAGACTTATTTTCGTTTTAATATTGGATGCCGTTTCTGTTCTAAGTGAGAAAGGTTAAAGGCATAGTCTGCCGTGCTCCCCACATTCCGTTTCGCATATTATATATAACTGGGAGTGCACTACACTCTTCTGCCTACTTCTTGGGGGATTACAGGCGTGATGTTATTTTTTTGTAAGCCTTAGGAAACTCAATGGAGAACTTAGTGTATAGGTTTCGTCACAAATTTGATAACAAATGTAATATACCTATAAATGATTTACGGAGTCTGGATTTGTGCCCGGTGTATGTGAATTACTTCATCCAGTTACATTGGCCGTCTAACATAACAGATGCCTACCCCTTAGGGGAAATACAGCCGTGATATTATGTTACGTAACGATTATCAGTCAGTTTCGTACCTAACCTAATTTGTACCGTATCTCTTTCATACGGTCACGGCGCACTCAAATAGGTTACATTAAAGGTGGAGAACTTTAATCAGAATTTATTTGTTTCTCTTTAAGTTATTTACATTTTAGCCCATATGTAAATTACCCGTTGTATTGTCTGTATTAGGATGTATATATTTTTTTGCAGTATTATATTTGAACGAGAAAACAATTTTATATGTGTACCACGCGATCGAAATAGCTTATCAAATATCACAGATTATAAAGCGGATAGTTATTAAGATAATGCTAAACAAATGAACTGGATAATTAGTAAAAATTGAGTAATTTTGATAGTAATCTAAGTCGTAAATTTAGAAAAAAATGCGTTTTTCTATGCTAACTTCACACCTCTATAAACAAAAACACGTTAAATATTGAAACAAATTAATTCCATTAGGACTCCATATGAATGACTTAAATTATTGTCTTGAAAGTAAACTCAAACGTTCCATGACATTCTCTTTCTTAATTCAAATTTCTTACCTCCCTCTCCCTCTTTCCTATTGGAGAATGGAATGGAATAATTAATTTACGAACTCTAGGGTATGTTATAATGAACGCACATAACTACCTTTCTGGTTAACTTGAGTAATACTTGCTGCTCTACGCTAAGCATTTACTAAATTATCTTGCGTGGGATTATCATGTTTGATATACATTAGATATTTCTACATAATCCGAAATAATAAATATCATGTGACACTCTAATTACTTGCATATCCAACACGAATGCTATAAATTTATAAAATTTGCGTTATGTAATCTAATATATAACGGTATTAGTATATATGTTGGCATTTTCAGATAGCGCTGATTGATAGACATAAATCAGTGTTCCATATTTTTTAAGCGTGTACCATTGCGATATTGGTAGCACTGTGTGTAACACCCCGCGAATTAAGCCAGAAAGGGAATAAAAACAATTTAGTTATATAAAATTACCGGTGAAGTTAAAATATATAATTCATTGAATCCGAACACGCACGTTTGACAAGTTATTTGATTTTTACGCATTAAGTATTAAGTACTCGCTATAAAGGTGAAGGAAAACATGAGAAGACTTGAGTGCGTCAGTTGTCTATAGTCTTCTTTAAAACGTATGTTATTTGTCTATGGTCAAGCTTTCTTACTATACGAACAAACCCGTATCCTACAATGGAACGATACAAAGTGTTGATGAACGTTAGTAACATCACGCCTGTAATCTGCGATGAGGTAAACAGGAGTTTAGTAAACCCCCACGTTTCACGAGTTACGTCCCATTACAGAATTGGTGGAGAGCCTATTGCCATACATTGTACACATATTCAGATTCCGAGCCACTATTGAAAATAATAATTTATAAAAATCCAGTAGTGCCTGACCCGGGATTTGAATTCAAGGCCTATCGTCGAGACAGTCTTTTTATTTTTGTTCTAAAAGTGACCAAAAATATTTTTATTATAAATATTCTTATTTATTTTTATAAAATGAACTAAATTTGTGCAATATACATACGTTACGCCACATCCCCTGCGGGGTAGGAAGAGCGCTGAGAGTGCCGAATATCTCTGTTCTTACAAACCTGTCGTGTTTCTTAAACGTTCTGAATATTTGTACAGTGTATTGTAGATTCATATAGTTACGGAAAATCTTTAATTCAGTTATCACGGTGTCCGTTTAAAATGCAAACGTTTGAATGGATATTTTTCAATTGGCATCTGGCGGTCGATCCACGGGAGTTGAGCTTTTGCGGGCGAGAAAAGCGGGTTTTAAACTTTTAAGCCAGATTTAAATTTGAACGACTGATTGTTGAGACTGCTTGCTTGCATTTTTTAAGAAAGTTGTCAGCACACGATTTAGGCACATTCACTCTTTTTCTAATATTTTGCGTTACGCCTAATGTCATAAATAGTATCTACAATATGAAAATAAATAAGGAAGATATTTGCGTAAAAAAAATATACTTTAAAAATGTGTGATCGTACAACATGGGGCTTGTTGGTGACGGTCAGCGACCTTGACGTCTGAGCCGGGGGTCGTGGGTTCCATTCTCAGTCCGAACAAATGTTTTTGTTAGTCCAGATTTAAAATGGTCTTCTTAATTATATTATATTTTATAAATTATATAATTTACCGTTTTGGATGCGAAGAGATGAAGATCGAGCTCGGTGGCGTGCTGTTGGAGAGGCCTGTGTCCAACAGTGGACGGGAATAGGATGATGATCATTGTGCACCGTCGGGTTACTATAGCACCAGATCTGCCTAGATCAGGATCAGATAGATCGTGCGTCAAATTATTCGAGTGTGTTAAACATTTTTTTTCCGACCCTTTCATTCCACTGTTGGAACATGGGTCGCCTCTCAGAACGAGAGGGTCAAGGCCACAGTTCATCAGTACACATATAATTTCAATGTATTAAATACAATTTTCGAAAAACTGCGGGTAGTTAATCTATTCTGAGTGTTACGTTAAAAACATTTTGAAAAAGGCGAACCGAAATCACGGTTTTCAACGCGACGTCACTCGCGTCATTACGTCTAAAAAAGAAATAATTGCAAAAGGAACGCAATACTTTCTTGTTTCGTGACAAAACATGCGGTGTAAGTCTTGTTTTATTAATTACTTCTGAAACGCGTGTAGGCCGCCCAAGTGCAGATTGCCTAGATAACGCGTTTATCCCGACACTAATCGTGCAACACGATATTATGCATACACACACATCAACGCGATAAGCAATCAGCGCACCGCGTGTAATGAAACGTACGAATGTAATTTAAAACGTTTAAATCATAGTACTAACACACACAGACGCATAAAGGCGCAACACGTTGACACATTACCCACTCATAGACACAATATTTCATAATTTTACGTAGTTATATCAATTATTTTAAAATCGAACTGATTCAATTATAAATCAAATGTAATATGGCGCCTGTAGTGTGTATTAAAATCAACAATTGAGTGTTTTTTGAGAATCGGGTTCGTCCTCCGCTTTAATATTTCTGCGTTATATTTATGCTATTTTGAAATATTTTTAGACCTCCACTCCCCTGCCTACCTCTTCGGAGATTACAGGCGTGATGTTCCGTTTATCCTTGTACTCCGTTCAAATAATTCATAAAGACGTGTGACAATATAAGAAGGGACTATAGAAAAAAAAATTTCAACAAAGCTACAAATAATACAGTAATGACTTCAATACACATAACAATTCCTCGAAATGTGCTATTGTAATTCGGTCCAGGGACAAGTAAAAGTTAGCTGGTAGCGTCGTCAAAGAACTTGAATTTTTAACAACTTAGCAATTGTAACACGTGGGCTCTAATGGTATTCAACTGTTTAACGACGAGTATTTAATTTCACTTTTTATATTTTGAGTTTTGTCATACCTATAGCAGTTAGGGATTATCTGTAGCCCGTATTAGACGCGGTGAAATTTTTTGTTTTTGTTTTGTGGATTGAATAAAATTTGATTACTAAACCAACATGCGAAATGTTTTGAAACCTGCGTAAGTAGGACGCGCTGCCTATCCAGTACTGCCGTATTGTATCCAGAGTTTTGTTTTCGCTTTTGACCAGAACGGGGAGCGACATGGATTATTTCAGTTCTAGATACAGAGGTTATTTATTATGCGCCGGGTATTTTTCAGATGTTGTCGCTTCATGTCGCTTCATAAACCTGAATTATATTTTATTTTTTGCAATTTATACAAATCATGTCTCTGTTGAGCAAATCATTTTTGAAAAAAATATTTATAAACAAACCTAATATCACGCCTGTAATCCCGAAGAGATAGGCAAAGGAGTGTCGTACACTCCCTCCCACCTTTCGCCAGTTAAGTTTATTTGAAAAATATTTTTTTTTTCACTTGCTTACCCACATCCTTACTACTCTTATTACTACTGCAACTATTTTTTTGTCGTCACATTGTCATCAACCTATTCCCGTCCACAGCTGGATATAGGCATCTTTAATAGCACACCGTGAGCTCGATCTTTATCTCTTCGTATCCAACCACTGCCAACCACATTTCTTAGTTATTAAATAAAATTAGTAATATATTGATATTGATATACCTACGATAATTTAAAAAAAAAATGGCGCAGGAGGACTTCACATAAATTTTAAATATATTTTATATGCATTCTTACCGAAACAAGTTATTGGAAAACTACATCAAATTGCTTACAATCATTTGTATAATTTATATTGTCATATTGTTTCTCGCTCTTTATAAATATATCTTTTCGTGCATTTAAGAAAACAAGGAAACCCATTTCATATCCGCGTTCTATTAATATAGTCAAATCCATAACAGCTTCCGAGACTTTAGAGGAAGCATCCATTTCCTCTCCAAGCGTTCTTTGCCACGTAATTGGTTTTTAATCGATTCTCATTTTGCACCAAGGCGTACATTCAGCTTATGGAACCAAGTAAGTGACATTTTATATCTTTCTTATTATCTGCTGTTTTTATATCCCGGTAGGTACCTTGGCGTAGAAAATCAAAAGATACGGATGCACTGAGACCGAATTATAACAAAACACGTCAATATTCGGTAGATTATATCATAGGTAGAGAAGAGGTAGGTAACCATACTGCCGGTATT
>DWDU01002049.1:0-13385 GCA_018245575.1 Jemadia suekentonmiller
TGCTTTTTCTTACGTTCCCTTCCATGTGTTCAAGTCGATTGATTCACACTAGGTGATATTTTATTTGTGTTACATTAAAAAGCTTTAAATTGTGATATCTATGACAATAGAAATGCGTTGATGAACCTAAGTGCAGGTCAATGTCATTAAGTATCATTCATACATTACAATGATCATTATCACCTACCGTAGCATCATCCTTTGACTGCATCCTTTGAAAATTTAGTAGGTATTAAACGTAAAAAGGATAAGAAGGTAACATCACGCCTGTAATCTCTGAAGAGGTAGACAGAAAATTGTAACATACTTCCACGTTGCACCAGGTACATTTACGTCCCGTTATGGAATAGGTCGTGAGCGTATTATCAAACACCGCGCACTTATCCAGACTCCGAACCACTACTAGAAAATCAAAGGCAGAAAAATAGTGCTCGAATAGTGTTTGACCCGAGATTTGAACCCAGGACCTCTCGATCGGCTGTCGCGTTTGCAGCCGACACAAAGAACGAGGTAGTCAGTATTAAGCAGTTCTTTATTTTTTCACATCGAGATACAATTTCTTTATACCGTGTAATGAGTCAAGCTGATGCTTGAAATATATCCTGTACTACCGTATTACATTTTGGAATTGTTGGAATTATTTAAACGAACTAAAAATAAAAAATATTTCATAGTAGGTACCTACTTGTTTACGTGGATGGTGAAATAAAAAATACTTTGTCAGTAATTATTTTCAATACGACTTTTAAAATGTAAATAGGGTTGATCATCCTGCGCGTAGGCGTCTCTACATAAAGAAAAAAATATTTTTCCTTTGCGATAAAAATAAACACACCGTGTGACAAAATATTTTCGTATTACTAGTTTGACGAGAGAAATTATTGATAAAGACCTTGCCTTTCAATGAGGAGGAAACAACTCGACAATTAAGTATGAAGTATTAGTGGGCTCCACAATGGCGACAATTTTTTGTGACCCATTCAGGTAGAGTTTTAAACAAAGCGCATTTAATACATATAAACCTCATATACGAGTATGTACATAATATGTATTTGTTGCAAGAATTTATGCAATATGGCAATGCATATAATCTATTTTTGTATCAAATTTGAAATATGAGTAGATTACTTAAATGATGTTTTTAATTAATATTTTGAGTATCGCATTTTGTTCTCTCTACATGTTACTCATTGGGATATTTGAAAATATTTTTGGTAATAAAGTGCCTATACTTTAAAAAAAACTGCTTATTCACACAGACAATAATAAAATGAAATATAAAATTATGTAATCGCCGTTTTCCTTAATTAACAAGTCATATGTATGTTTAAATAACGTGTAAAGATAAAGAAATAACATTTTTTGTCCTTTGAAGTGAGTAATGAACGTCAGTCACAAGTGGTCGCTGCGAAACATAGACATCTGCAGCCGACCTCGAATAGGACTATAGCAAGGACATTGTTATACTAATTGGAGGGGTTAAAATTAAAAACTCTTGAAAAAGGATTATTACACATTTATTTATTCCATTTCCATTCACGTTCCGTTTAATAAAATTATTCTCTATAATTTCAGTTACACAAAATCATTGGTCATATTTTCCATTGTCCATTATATAATTGTCCGTATTGTGGCGGAGTAAGAACATATTCGCCGACCCCGTGCTGGGATATAGGCTGTCGTAAGAGGCGACTAAAGCCGGCGCTGGCAGATAGCGGTATGGTGTGGTTTGGCTAGGCACAGTTACACGCCCTGGCCGCCTATGGGTAGTAGCATAGGTGGAACGAGAAGCTGCGCTGTGCAATATCCAACCCGCATGCCTAGCGTGGGGATTATGAACATAAACCTTTAGGGGAGGCCTATATCCAGCAGAGGCCTGCAATAGGCTGGTGATGATGATGAAATCAAATATAACTAATGTAACATTTATTTCGCATACGAACGAACATTCAAAAACGAGCCATTGCAGTGGCTCGTTACTTTGGATACAAGCTGTTACTTTTAATACAAGTTGTTATAACGCGGTTGTATACACGCGTGACGGCGTGATATCACGTCATCGCGCACGCGAGCCCGCGATGACTCCCTCCGTCCGTCCGTGAAACAATAAATCTGCCATTCCACACTCACCCAGCCACTGGCAAATTAAAAACATCTTCGATTCAACATGAAACATGTTCGATAGCCATGCTTTTGGCCTCGTTACGGCTACTAATAGTTATGTGGTCTATCATATATACTGCGTTATGTTATTATTGTTAATGTATATTGTTTATTAAGTTTTTGCATGTTTTACACCCAAAAGTCGAAATCGAGGCACGTCATAATCCGGTTAAGTCGAGAACTAGATGTTATAAAGCGTTTGTAAATACGCGTTACGACGTGATATCTCGTCATCGCGCACGCAAAGCTGCGATGACTCTTTCCGTCCGCCTTTGGAACAATAAATCTGCCATCCCACACTCACCCAGTCAACTTAAAAATACTGTAGTTGATTGCACTTTTGATTTTGTATTAAATATGTATTAACCAGCGACCATAAACTCGCTGTGTTTGTGACGTAATCCTCTCTTTATTTCAGCTTAATTCTTAATTCTTAAACTATCAATGTATATATTTTTTTTTATGTTCTCACGTGTCTATAATTAATTCTAGTAGTATTGCTAAGTGAATATAAGAACAATGCAACGACTAGAAAATATTCTATAACCATCAGAGCGATGGAGTGCCACAAAAACCACTCCAACATTAAAACCGTGGACCTGGTCGCTCGAAGCATATTGTGAGTACAAAAAAAACACGCCGATGTATTTATTATGTAGCGCTATCAATCTACTAGGTGCATACATTAACACCTCATACAGAAGTCAATATTTATGTGTTCACAAAGTTGCGTGCAGAGGCTGCGTGCGTCGGGCACATTCGCGTCCGTGGCACATCGCCACCCTAATTAATATAAGATCTCAATTAAATTGCGACACATAACGAGGAGCGGAATTTTTGTACGCACACATACAATATATAAATTGCATCCGACAAGTCAGAATGTGTTCGACTAGATGACAAATGTAAAGAGAACAAAAAAGAATGGTCTCACGAAAGATGTAAGCGCTTATTGGCCTCTTTCTGCCAACATTACCATGTAAATCGTTTATTTTGAACTTTTGATATTTTCTTTTATGCCGCCAAAGTTCATTTGTATGGCTTTGTAGATTCTCAAAACTTATTGCAAAGTATAGGTACATGTTACATTAGAAATATACTAATTAGAAATATATTACGGATTTCTGGTAACCATTAGAAGTACTTTTTTTATATCACAAATTATATGTCATCTTTACGTTGCTGAGTGTCATTCATCAATGTAAAGGGTTTATCGTGCGTCTAGCAAACAATACACGAAATATATATGTCTTGTATAAAGATAATAACGGATTGCAACAAATGAAATCAGGTCCTGTTTCACATTTTTAGTGTGACAGAGAGAACTTTTATAAAATTAAACCAGTAGTACTTTATATTAGCTTTCTAAAGCAGTGATAAAAAAGGGAATCATTTGACTCGTAAACTATCAGGGAATAAAATACTTTTTTGCAATGTATGAAATTGCAAAAATATTACTTGCAACTTCGCTCGCGATAAACATATCTATGAACTTAAATTAGTACTTAACTATTATTGTATGTTTAGTGGCTTTTGCCATTTTAATTTTGATACATAGTGATATGTCGACGTAACTGGTGAAGCGTTGGAGTGTACTATACTCTTATGCTTATCTCTTCGGGAGCGTAATATTCCGTTTACGTAAGTTACGTGTACAAAGAAACAGTGATAAAAATTTACAAAGACTTTAACTAGTTCTTGTAAGGAGCAAATAAAAAAACCGCATGTGTTAGAGAGGTCGCGATCAGAGTCAGGGACTTCAATTTTATTTGTATGAAGGTATACATATAGCAAGTAAGAATTATTATGGAATAATATTTGATCTTAAAAAGGAAATTGGAAAGATAATATTCGTAAATTACTTAGGTCTGGACTTACAGTTAAGAGATTCAGAAACGTTGAAGCGGACAAAGTATAAATTTCTAATTTGCAGATTGGTCATTCGTCATAGTTTAGTCACAGATATAAGTCGGAGTGGATGGAGAATTATCAATGATAATGCATTTTTATAAATCTTTATTCATATGATTTACGTTGCTACTTAGCACTTTATCGAAACGCTAATATAAGACGTTACATAAATTATGTAAAAAGCATCGATGTATTACCAATATATCTCGTAAGATTGGTACAAAAAAACACATCAATTTCCAAGTCCGCTTAATTGACAACAGTTTATTATGACTAAACAAATAAAGAATTCAGAGTCGAGGTTATAAATGACCACTCTTCCCTTTAATGGGCCTAAAGTTACTATATTCGGGATATAAGGTCTTGACCAAGTTTTGAATCGTAATATTTTGGATTCAGATTACCGGCGCCGATAACGTGTCATCTCACCTCGGGCCAGGACCGAATTTTACATGCAACCAAAAGCGTATTATATTTAAAAAATATTCTATCCTCATAATAAAATTAAAACATTTTACAAACGTCAAAATCACAATTATCGTCCATTGAAATATCTATATTAATTTCATAAAATAAAAGTTTCATAGATTTCGTTGATTTATCAAAATAATATTAAAATCGCGGCAGTGTAAATAATATTTGTTTCAGTAATACATTTCTACATAAACGTAAACGTAACATCATGCCTGTAATCTCCGAAGAGATAGGCAGAGGCATGTAGAACAGCCCCACGTTTCACCAGTTACGTTTACGTCCCACTACGTCCCACGTCGGCCTATTGCCATACACCGGGCACATATCCAGACTCCGAGCCACTACGAGGAACTAGAAAATATAAATTAGAAAAACTTCGCTAGTCCCCGACCCGAGAAATGAACGGAGACCCCCTGATCGGCAGTCGCACTTGCAACCAACACGACCAACGACGCAGTCAGTTTCCACATTTATACATTTATATTTATACAATATTTATATGGCGTATAATATCAGTGTGCCGAGTTCGAACCTGTGGGGACCATGAAAGGCCACACGCGGTCAGACCGGGGGCAGGGGCGGGAGAGGCGCGGTTTCATTCATGTTGTTAGATTGGTCCGCTCATAACTTAACTTCTAATTTATTCCTCTCCACTCCCAATCCAGTTTCGGTGCAGCATACAGCCTTCCCAGTAACACCTTGAATATCCTTAATTATGCATAATTTAGGGGAATACTTAAATTTATCTCTATTAACCGCCCCTGATCGAATGTAGAAAGGTAATGGGCAGCGATACAAAATAGACTTCTACTCAAGATTTTTTAGGGTTAGATAAAGCATTGTGGTCTTTAATGAAAATGTTCAAAGAATGTGGATAATAAAATACTAGATAATCGTGTTTAGATTTAACGCTCGTACGTACAGAACGTGTTAATTTCGTGGTTGTTCGAAATTCGCTCTGATTTGAATCGCTGAATACTTAGTTGAGGTCACCACTATTCAGACTTGTTATCCTCTACAGTATATGTTCAATTCATACAAAACAGTAGACCTACTCAACGCGCAACCCCGAATACTACGTGACAATGCAACGCCTACGGTTTCTCAAAATATCGAATTACGTTCCAATCATCAATCGAGTGTTAGAGCCCTCAATGTTGAATCAAAAGTTTTTTCCACCGATATTTATGTTTGTCTTTAATTTTTACTCCTCCACCGGTGTCCATTTAATATTGGACGCGGCCCGTGTTAACGATCACTATATAAAATAAAATAAAATTTTATTTCAACGCGCTGCTTTTTTGTATTCAACACGTCGTTGGTTTAACTTTTTATTAATCACGCTTTTGTAACAAAATATTACTCTTTCATTTTAAACGATATGTTTAGTTTACATTATAAATATTGTAATTACTTTAAACGGTGTTTTAACTATTGAAACGGTTTAATAACTCTATTAACAATATTATATCAGTAGTTGTAAAATAACAGGTGAGTCTCGAGTACATTATAAGGCTAAAGTTTATTTTTTCTATTAAAAGAGTCAACTGTTAGTTATAACATATTTCACACGTTAATTAGAATTTCGATGTGATAATATTATCGTTGGTGACGCAAGTATATGTATCTACATAGGTACATAGCTATATACTTAATTGTGTAAATATAAAACTATAATAATTAAATCATATTTTTATACCAGATCATGAAGTCCAAGCAAGGGTATGTTAATATATTATTATTCTTAATATGTTAACATAAATGAAAACACAAATATTGTTTTTTTTTTATTAAAATTGTTGGTACAAATAACAGTGCTTGATAAAAATTTTGCAATAAAATATTTTCAAAAAATAAATTGTCACATTAAAATTATAAGAGAAATAGTGTGAGTGCGCAATGATACAAAATGAAGCAGCGACAAAGGTCGAAAAGATTTGCGCGCGGTATCTCTGGGGAGCAGGCATTCATGTAGGCAGAGATAGGCCGCCGCGCCGCGCCCGCCATCGTGCCGCGCAGACATCTACACACATTAAATATATCCATTTAATGATTACAATTTCTCGTTATAATTTATTTAGGATGAAGCATAACAAGTTTTCGAATCCAATATGTCGTCCATAAAGATGCTGCCCGAGGGTTGGACTCGGAGCCCGTTAATTCGATAACGGGCTTTTGTCCCGAACCGACCGCCGCCCGAAACGCTCCTCCATTCAGCGCCATAAGAATTAAAACTGGCCGCAACATCCCGCTCTACATTGATCTTTTAGAAACCGCTCAAATCGACCTCGCGAGAAGCCAAAGGGTTTCATGAGCGCGCACCAAAGAAAAATGAAATATTTCTTCTACGGAATAAATTAAAGTCTATAATCCAATTCCGAGCGAGTCAACGTGAGAGCTCATCTTATTGGGCCCTTAGAGGGGAACAGATAGATCGAGATCGGCCGTAGAGTGTGAATGAGAGCATTACGACGGGGGAGGGACGCGGCGGGCGCGGAGCGTGGAGAGTCTGTTGCCGTTGTTGGATAATTCTTTATTCTTTATGAATATGTGAGCTCGTTATCTCTGGGTTGACGCGGCTCGAGACATTCGCGCGGTCGGTGGTGTGCGTGCGCGGCACACAGCGGCGCGCCGCTCGCTGCACTCCGCACTCCGCACTCGCTCTAGTGACGGCACTAAATAATACATAGGAATCGACAGGCTCGTCTGCAAAGAGCGGCGGGTACACGACCGGATCAACATACGGCATCGACGGCAGATTGAACGATAGTTCCCGAGGAACTGGTTATCGTTATGGGGCGACTGGCGGATGAAATTTATTGGCAGCGCGTTGGAGAAATGTAGCGAGCGGAAGGGGCTTGCGATTTTAATTAGGTAATGAATGTCGATGTCGATCTGCATATCGGTTTAACAGCTAGATTTATCAGTCGGTTCGTTGTCTGCGTCGAAAGGTTTACCTATTAAATTTCTAATACGTCGTATCTGCAATGCAACCTGGGTAGTGGGTGCCGACGAAACATCAAAGCTTGACGTTCTTATTGGAACTTGAAAAATGTAAACACCGGTTTGTGGTTCAGTAACATCAGTGTTATTTTCAATTCGTTGCAGGGCGTTTAAATTATAAAAATAATATGAGAGCGACGCTTTGGACGGTCCATTTCTCTTCTGAATTGACGTTTTTCAGAAGTAGTTGGTTTTTAACGTTTTAATTAGGGGCGCACATTACGGCACGCCGACACGTTCGCCCCTCGCGCTGCGGCTCACATTTTTGTATATTTCCGTCTATTTGGGGAAATTTTTATTTTTCGACAAATGTGTGCTATTTTTGAGTCGCGTGCAGCCGGCTCCGTCGCGATGCTAAATCTCTGTGGGAACTCGTCCTACCACGGATTGTGCGTTCACTCTATTTGTATTATTCGGATCTGTATAAAAATATTTATTTATGCTATTCCACAGTTCATGCTTATTTTATTAGTGTTGTCCATTATTAAAAGCTTTTAATGTTCCCACAACAACAGACATATCTACACAAAACAATATAAACAATTATTATTGTTCAAATATTAATTTTTAATTTTTAATAATTTACATCTGATATTGAATTTGATTGGTTGTTGTACAAATTGCTACCACTCATTTTAATTAGTAACTATTGTAAATCGTATCACAATATATTTGTCGTCTTCGTCTTTTTAAGATAAACTACTGTTTTAAAATGTAATTTGTATGTCATTGACAAAGGAAACGAATAGTCTGATAGATAGTGTCGACGACTGATGCCTTCCTTCTGGTACGAAAAAAAATGTCAAGATCTCTCAATAGCCAACCTGTCAGCAGATGAGACGTAAAAAAAGCAGTCACTTAGGTGTATTTGTCAAATTATCACAAATACTTTGTTTCTTCAAAACGTGAATAACTGGTGTTGATGTCTCGATAACGGGAATGTATTTGGATAGAGAAGACTTAATAATTTAGTGTGTTTCAATAATTGTAAGGATAAATTATTGTATTTTAGATGAATATCGCTAAACATGTATCAGCTATTAATATATTAAAATATTTTAGCAGGTAAATATTTCAAATGTATGCATATTAGCAGAATTCGAAAAAAAACTACAATTTTTACAATAAAAATTATAAGACATCTTGGTGACGCGGCGGGAACTGAAATAATGATAATAATTTATGTGCTAATTGCACGTAAATTACAGCGCGGTGACGACATCTGTCGACATCAAATCATTGTCGTCATTAACGACGTTAGGCAATATTGACACTTCTAGTTCTTGCCAAAGTCCCACCCAGTGACTTCGTTCTTGCTGTAATAAGAGTTGAGTTGCTAAATGTAACTTAGATGACGTGACCTCAAAAGAAAGTACCGTCACGATTTTGTCCTATACCATTTGACATCATTCAGCGTAATTTATTCAGCGATGAAACAAAATGTCACTGACCTCAGGACTTTGTACTATTATTGGCAGTATTAATGTATTGTACTCTTTTTAAAATTGCAGCAGTTGCGTAGCGTGACATGTCTATGGAGTACTGCATTAAACTGTGATGTCCCAAGGCGTGGACATTATCGATATAGTTGCTTATATATTGCGTGACACAATTATGCATCCAATTATACAGCAAATGACATTAACAGGAAAACAAATGTTATTTTACGTACTAATTGTATATTACTGTTAAGTACTAAATGTTATACAAGGACAACTGAGACAATTTTACATCGATAGTTAGGAGCAGCCGTGACGCGCCGTAGGTATGCCGCGCGGCGTCACATCACGTCATTTGTCGTCGTTAGCGATGACGCATGGCGCCGCTGACCCCGGCTCTCACCCGCGCCATCACTCTTCTATCACACGGCAATCATGACGCGCATTCTAATATTACTACCATCGCAACATTATCATACCCATTTCTAACACTTATAAACATTCTTATGGTTAACATAATTAATAATTAATATTTACTTCATAATTAGCTGCTGCAGCAGTTAATATTATTTTGAATTGAACATATTACGGTGGTATTTAATAATAGACGAACAGAATATATGTATAACAGTAACATTTGTTTTACAGCAGGTGTCGCGCACGGAACCGAGCTATTGCAAACAGCTTTCATTTCGCAGAAAAATATTATGTCAAGAGAAATTTCTGCAAAAATTTTTTCTTCAACCTCCCACAATGAAACGGAACGTGCACGAATGGCTAAAATCTATATTTGTGTAATGATCTTGTATTGAGGCCACGGCTTCCATTCACCGAATATTTTTCTAAGGGTGATTTATGGCGATATGCAACGCAACAATCGAAACGTTTTGACTTATGACGGGCACGGAACGAGGTTTCACTGACTACCCTTTTATGGCCTTGAAACAAACCCTTTGAAAAACGGGGTAATAAAATGTTATTATTATATTTGCAATATCCAAGAACGAGTTAGTCCTGCACCCCGCGGTTCTTCACTTCCAGCGCCAATTAGTCATGACCATTCCGATAGTTGGCTGAACCGAAGTTTTTTTTAATATTTACGCGGGCACACACAAAAAATTGTCAGTTTTAAAATGTAGATTTATGGCTTGACCCACGGGCAGTAAAGGTTTGGTTATCTATATTCTTAGATAATAAAATTTTAACACTGACAGAATTGTTCGTCTTAATTGCGCACTTTTTGAAGGCATTACGTTATTGGCTGCAGTGTTATGATGAAAAGTCGCTTGATGGAATTATGCTTAAACATGTACATGTACCCACCTATATAGATAATATCGCGTAAACTTTGTTACAGTAGAGCGCGCTAAGTAAAAGACTTAGACATGTTTACAAGGTTTAGTGGTTTTGGGTTGCATAGCGCGGTGGGGAGCAGAGCGCGTTACACGTCAGGCACGCGTCTTTAGATATTTGATATGACATTATACTATTTCTGTTGTGAGGCGGGATGCGCCGGGATGCGGCGTGATGCGCTCGGGTGCATGCAAATGGTGCGTGGAGATGTGTAACGTAGACTTGCTCACACTCGTCTGCCACCCTTGTTATGGATAGGGAAAACCATGGAGACGATTCACGTGTAAATGTGAAGCCAATTATTGTTGTATTTGACATCATTTTCAAATTTTTATTATATTATTGTTCGTATGAAAATGAGTTTTCATAGATACTTATTACCAAGTCTCACCTTCATATGTTGCTTTAATTTGTCTATACTGCATATTGCAAAGACACCATAAGATTAACTTAACTTAAAAATAGCAGGAATCACGGTAAATACATATTTATAAAGGATGTAAATTAATATGAAATTTAATTATTTGTCTTTAATTAGCACTGAGTAAAAGCTTGTTGTATACCTGTGCCTATATCTTAGCATTTACATAAGTTGTGGTCACAGCAGTGGCTATTGTTAAACGGTCGGAAATATTGATAGATCGATAATTATAATACATACTTATATCTATCTGATCTAATGACTATGTATGAAGCTTCCTTATGACTTACGCAATTTAATTCTATCGTTATGTGATTGCGAACTATTAACTGCGTATTGAATGCTTCAGTCCACACTGCAGGCAAACCCAGGGCAAGAATACGGTTTTATGTACTAATATATAACCAAGACCAGCTTATGACACTCAGAAATGAATATCTTTATGATTTTGTTCGTGATTCAAGTGTGCTGATGTTCAGATTTTTTGTTTTGTTAATATATTCTCTCTCTAGTTCTACGAGGTGGTCTCCGTGATCGTCATCGCATATATCGTGGAGATTTTATTTGTGTATGATTTGGCAACAAAGCGTCTTATTTCTTCTTTAAATAAATTTTGTTAGACAATAAATTTCATTAATGGTACATATATTACTTATATAAAATATATGCTTGTATACGTAAAAATAAAATATGTCAAGTAACAACATCTCTAAAGATCTTTTGTTTTTCTGATTAGTAAAAGTAAAAATTCGATTTTCTGCATTATGCAAACTGCTACGTCCTTACATTATTTTTCGTTTTTCGATCTTCTGTTGGGGGAAATTACTTTTAGACTCATTAAGAGGTACTCCAATCGTTCTCTGTTGACGTTACATTGTCTCCAGAAGCTGCGGTTAGTACCGACTAATAGAATATAACACATATAAATTGTTTGTCATTGCTTTTTGCTACACGACACAGATGTATTTAAGTGAAAGTGATATTTCGGTACGTGCAGTCGCTTTGTGACCAACTCATCATCTTTGTTATGCTAATGCGTCCGATTTTACAGCTTTTCTGCAAAAGGGCTGCCAGCGTGCTCATTGTTACAAATTCGGTAAGCATTAGCATGTGGAATGTTCTGAGAATTTGAAGCGATTTTATTTCAATAAGAAAAAATTACTTCATTTTTGGGCAATGTCGGACGAATCAAAAGGTAGGTAAGTATTTATTGTTATTGTTAAATGGCAAATACACGAGGCAGGCTCGGCGGCGGGCGGTCGGGCGGTCGGGCGGTCGGGCGGTCGGGCGGTCGGGCGGTCGGGCGGTAGCGTCTTCACCCGTCTAATGAGCAAGCGTGTTCGCCTCAATTACACACGGCACTCTTATTCACCGGCAATTTATTTCATTTTTGCCTGTGATCGCGCCTTATTGAGAGCCTTTTTATCTTATTGCCTTCGTGGGTCTATAATACACGTTCTGTTGCTTGCAAATGAGATGCCCCGGGAACGTGTTGGGTTGGGCTCGCTCATGACGTAGTTAAAAATAATTAACATTTTTCTTTCTTCACACATTGGTTTTTTTCTATTCGGGCCGAGATGTACGAAGGTGGATGAATAAAAAATCCGTTAATAATATTTTACGATTTGTACATTATGTTAGCGATATGCAGGCGTCTTTGTGCACCCAATTTTTTAAAATCATTCCACAAATCGCAGTTAACGTTGGATCTGATGTATAATCAGGCCTGACATTAATGTTCGCACGAGTTATGTCTTATCGAGTGTAGGAAGACATTTGCCAAGCCAATGGTGTTATGAGTAGCGGCGTCATTACAATAATAATAATTTCTGATCCGTTGCCAAATGGGTGTCAAAAGCGACAAGACATGGAGTGGGTTGGAGAAAAAATAGTGTATTCAAAATATTATGAAAAATGTTTCTTAAATTCTTTCGAGAATGTTCAGATTGTCTTTAAAATTTAAAAATAATGAACATAAGTCATGCTTTATTCAAATCGCAACATATTTTAGTTAATGGCTCTTGGACTAATTTACGTAATTTTCAGAGTTAGTCTGATTTTCTATTCGACTCCGTCTGCTTTGAATAATGATGTTATGACATTTCAAGATGGCCGATTATATCCAATGCTAATAAAACAGGGCAAATCGGGATTGTTAAATTACCTTGAAATAATGCGTACCTAAATGGTTACTGTAATTAATAATACAATTTTAATTTTTTTTAATCGTAATATAAGAATATTTCAAATTTTTTTTAAGATTTTTTTATTGTTTACGAAAACTACGAATTCGATTAAATTTTTAAATTTTCGTGTAATTAAACACTGAATCATATATACATACTTAGTTACTTATGTTTAAATTGAATGCTTACAATTGTATGTGAGTGCTACCTACATATAAATATGTAGGTACTTAAGTGAACGGGTTGACAAACATTAAAAGACAAGAGACAAGTTCTTATCAGTAATGCTTAATGAGTGCTGTGTGATTATTAATTCCGTTAATTAAAACAATATATATTGCGTTATAATTGATATTAATATTAAGCGCGACATAATTGCAAACACAGCTGCTCGAACATCGAACGACAACGCACGACGTATTAAACAAGTATGGG
>DWDU01002050.1:0-13384 GCA_018245575.1 Jemadia suekentonmiller
CGATGGCGCTCTTTGGGGGAGGCCTATGTCCAGCAGTGGACTGAGATAGGCTGTTGATGATGATGATGATGATGATACTTCTATTATTTATTATTCCACGTATTTTAGAGGAAGCATACGCTAATTAATATTTTATATGTGACTACGCTTGTGAAGCTGACCGTTAAGCCGGCTTAAAGGTTGTAGATTGGATTCGCTGCCGGGACAAATATTAGTATTATGAACACAAGTATTTGTTCTGTGTGTATGTGTGAGTACATAAAATATTAAATGCGCTGCTTGTTCTACCTTTCGTTAAAACAAGTAGCACATCTAGTTATTCCTTACGGTAAAATGCCGCATGATCTTATAGAATAGAAATAATAATAAAACGAATTCTGCCATGTCTTATGTTATAAGTGAATATACATTATGTAAATCTTGGAAATATCAAAGGTGGTATATTTTTCAACGCAATCATTATTGTCATGAGCTTAAGTCCACTGTTGGACCTACCTAAGTTTCCCTTGACGGGTTTTTGGCTAAAACCCCCACGTTGGGCATGCGGTTTGGGGATCGCAGAACACAGCTTTCCGTCCCGCCTACTGAACCGAGCCCAAGCAGATCGCCAACATGTTCAATTCGAGAGTTATTATTAAAAGGACAATAATGCTAACAAGAAAATCTAATTTCATTAATAGAATCTAACAATTCGTTATTCAAATAAACATCTGATGTCTAAACTCATTACAATGAATGTTAAAACTCGTCAGAATAAATGAGTTCAGATAAGCAGCCCGGTACACTTCTAATTAATGGAATTCTTATAGGAACAGAAATGCCTTATTAATGTAATTAATTAAATTATATTCACAGCTTCAATTTGTAATTTTTGCTCGCTCTATTGGACTTGTTATTACAGCGCTGTAATTAATTACGTGGATGTTTTTAGAGTAACTGTTTCACAGTGAAAGGTGTGTGTTGTGGGTTGATTTTGCGTCCACTTTCTCATAATTAGTAAGCCATGGTAAGCTGTAACTACACACACACAACTTCAACGTAAAGCTATAACTATTTTAACTATGTTTATATTACATTTAAGTACTCTTTACTACTATACAGACATTGTATAATATTATACAATATTTTACGAACCGAGGCTGCGTTAAATGCTGTTATATGTATTTGTGTTTATAATCGTTTAGATAATTTGTTGAATATGGGTATATATAAATGTAGTTTTTCATGTCGTACACACAATGATCGCTAATTAAATGTAAAAAAATTGCGATTTGAAATATTTCAGTTACTGTAAAAAAAAATAGAAATGACGCTAGTCAATTTGGATTTATCACAAAACCGCAAAGATTTTGTACGTCATGTTTACACATCGTGTGAAGCATACTCTACACTTATCGTATATTTACATCTAAAAATACTGCTAAACCGATCCTCTTCAAATGTTATGTGATGGTGAACATAACAGTACTGTGTATGAAAATGTCAAATATTTGTGAAATAAATTAAGGTGTTTAAAGTGTTTATACAGTTAATACGCACAAAACGCGACTGCGCTCGCGTGTACAATACAATGTTTGACAATACGTCACAGATGACTACTGAAGGTACAGTCGGGCATAAATTAACTTTATATATCGATGACCTAGAACGACAATGTCATTTAAGGAAAGGACATTTAAGGAAGGTATAGGAAGGCTACCAACACGTTGGCTACAGAAATGAAACGTGATTAACAACATGTAATATTTTATGTTACGTTACGTAATATGTGATGTTATGTTACGTAATATTTTAGCTACGCGCGTCTCTTTCATGCAAGTCTATAAAAGACTGATACTGAAGTTCTGTACACGAGTGTCGCTTATTTATAATTTAATAACATTTTCTTCAATTATACTTGATAGCCTCATTAATCGAGTGGTTGCACGCTCGTCTGAATACCAAGAGGTTCTGGGTTGGATTCCTGTGTCAGGCAAATTATTATTGGATTTTTTAAATTTGCAGTAGTAACACGGCAAAAGTATCTGGATTTGGTACCGACTTAAGGAAACAGGCTCGCCACGTATTCCATGATGGGCGTATAACGTTACTTATGAATTATCGGTGCGTACTATAGTGGTCTGTCTTCTCCTTTTAAAAAATACAGGCGTGATATTCAGTAACGTAAACTTTTTGATCAATACAATTTAAAAATGTAATGTCAAGTATATAATTGGTCTATTTGTGCCTGTGGCATTTTTATCTGTGTATTTATATGAAACTTATGTAATATTGTAAACTTTGTACAAATGTTCACAACATATTAAGACTGTTTCACAGAGCAAAAATTTAAAATTAACAAACTTAAAATATTCAAGTGAAGTAATGATGTTTCTGATTGTACATACGAGTATAAGTGCTTCAGTGGTTCATGATACTTCCATTAACACACTGATTATGTTTTAAAGTAAATATTTTCTTAGACCCTAAATTTCTGATGAAGCTGAAGTGGTCAGCCGATCAACATGCGTACTTCCGCAACTGGAGGCTGTTGAAAACTATTTAAATAACGATAGTAGCGAAATAGTTCGGAGAGAGGTCTTGGGTCGTAGCTCGGGTAGGGAAAAGTATTGTTGGGTTTATCTAACTTGAAATTCCTAGTAGAAACTCTGAGTCTGGATATCTGCCACTTTGTGGCGACACGCTCACCCTCTATTACACGGAACGTAAACATAATAAGTGAAACTTGGGTGTATCACGCTCTGCCCACCTCTTCGCGGAAATACAAGCGTTATGTATCCACTTTCTTGTCCTTAAAAAGCTAAAACAAATACTATCTTACCTCGTACCCATTATACTTGAAGTTGAGAGAATATTTTTATTACAAGTCTTGAAATTTTTTTGTGGGATCTCAAAACCTATTTCTATTTTTAATACAGAACAACCTGCGAAGGACAATAATTAAATTGTGCCGAAACGGTTGTTATATGGGTGATAAATACGCGTACCTAATGTTCTCTAACACATGTAACAGCTGTGGTTTGAGGCCACACATATAGCGTGGCCTCAAACCTTCTATTCTCAGTATAGTTCCATGTTCCAAAGTCGACTGATCACAGAACGGATGAGGTGAAACAATGAAATGAATTATTGTTAACACGTATTCCGTCTTATCTCAGCTCAGAACTAAGTCCAATATTTGCGATACTGATATACTATTAGGCTAAATGATAATTCACATGTTTAAGTCTCATTTCCATCTGTCAACGAACCCTGCCATTAACCGTCTCTGATAGTTCAGTTACGTTAAATTGTGTCTTGTCTATCGCACATACCATATAGGTACCTACGCCCGACATCTATAGAATACAATTTGTTTCCCTTTAACACTCTGTCCATTACGTCTTCGGTAAAAGAATTATTGTCACTAAAATTACGCTTGGTCACTTTCTTAAAACGTTATGATTATTACGCCAAGGTCTATACTGGGTAGGCAGATAGCACTGAATGTCAAGCGTCTCTTTTCCAACAGACCTAAAGTGTTTCTTCGACATTCAACAGTCTCACGCGAGGGAAACTTTTGATTTACAGTATGAAGATCGAGGATTTATCTGTATTGAAGTTTGTTGTAAATATTTTATCAAAGGATCGTGTTGCCCGACTTAGGAATCTTCAGAATTCGCAATCAAATGCTTAATTGAAATATTCTAACTGGCGATCCGGTATTGTCGGTATGGTACTCAGATTGAGCGTAGAACCGGGTTTGTTGACAGATCAATACAATAAACAATGATATTGGAAAAAATCTTTAGGTCATTATTTGTAATGATACAAAAAACCAAACCACACTAACTCACCAGGACGGGAATGTGAAATTTATGTGTGTGCAAGTTTGGCCTTATTTTTTCTCACTGAATATTTTTAGCCAAAACTGGCCAAAATCGAAACATCAGTCGCTCACGCGCACATGCACACACACCCACACACTCAAATACACACACACACACCCCAGCACTGTAAATGTTATTGAAACTGCTTTGAAGCACAATGTATTTATAACATAGCACAAGTTATGCTGTACAGTTAAGATCATTTGTCGTAAATTGCTCCAGTTATTAATGTACTGTTTTGTTATTACATGAAGGCAAACATACATATATACAGACGTATTATGTTAAATTTTGTATTCATGTGTACAACGATAAAGTCGATGGTAACGTGCATTTCCAGAATAATCAATATAAAATTTACGAATGAACTACACATTTCTTTCATGCTTGAGAAGTTGTTTATCGGTTTAGTTACGCTTTATGAATCTTGTATTGCAGCATTTGGCCGGTCATCTGTCAGATGTATTCTCCAGTGACAAATGTGACCAACCAAGGCTCTAATTATATTCCCACACAGGGAAAATGTTACCAACCGGCCTGATATTTCAATTTTATTGTGATAGGTGATCACGAACAAGGTTATTCCACTTAAAGAAACATCTTGAAAACTTTCCCATTTCTTTTCACAACATACACGTCTTTCACTTTACGCGTGGAACAAGTTAGCATACATTTTATCCTGAAACGAGTATTGTAATAGCAAGAGAGAGGTGTGACATACACATGTGTGCAACGATGGTATGTGACCGAGCCATGTGCGATTAATTGCTAGCGATCCGTAAATTGAAGCGTCGGACAAAATTAGGTTCTCTATGCCTGATCGCTGTCGAATTTCTCACGAGCGTCTGCGTCCGTCGGAGTGTACATGGACCATTGCACGTTCAGTGCCATTTGTGATCGTATCGATAACAGTCTTAAAGCCTTTTTGAATGCTTTATGGGTCGTTTATAGGGATCCGACGGATGGTGCAGATTGACAACAAATAGGGATAAAAGTATTAAAATTACATATTATGACTACTAAACTTTTTGCTAAGATCCTGATTTTTAAAAGTCCACTTTCATTTATTTCATGTTTCAGCGGAATCTATGAATACTAGCATGTTTATTGTTGTTTTCAGAAATTGCAAGGGATAAAAGGAAAGAATAAAAGAGTAAATAGATTTGGTAGCTAATTTACCCGATCATATGTTGTGTGTATCAGATGTAGACTTCACTTGCTGAAAATGTTTAAATTCAAGTATTTTCTGATTTAGTGTAACTATTTCAATGTTACAGAATGTTTATTCAATGAGAGCACTAAAATTTTCACTAAAGTTAATTTATCTAATCTACATTTAAATTAAAGAGTTACTCTTCACGATATTTATCCTCATTCCACAGAAATATGAAACAAATACAAATAATCATATTTAGATTTTTTTTCGATACGCAATAATACAACTTTTTGTATACAGATCAAGATATTGCAAACATTTACTTCTCTAATATTTCTTGTCAGGTCGTATGTTAACTTTATTTTCGCAATATAAAAGTCATAAAATATTCAGTCTCAATTTCATAACATAAACATTGTGAACAAGGTATGACTGAAACGAATTGATTCTGCAACTGACTTTTAATTGGATAACTATATGTATATGTATAAATGCGGTTCATTGTCAAAGAGTAATTCCAAGACTAAGTAAAGTAAATCCAAGACTTTCCGTGCCCAAATTCAATGAATATTTTATCGTTGAACTCATAATTTCTTGCTGTCGAATTTTTGAAAAAAACTTTTCTCTCAGTGATTTATTCTTTTAAATCGTTCGTTTTAAACGTTTCCGTAATCTGAATTTATAGTTAGTACTTGCTTTAATTTATCATTACGTTGCATATTTTTCCAATCGATCCTAGAATTTTTTCCGGTGCAACCTTTCCGGCGTGCCGATAAATTATTTCAAGCCTGTCTTCGCCATTACTTTCACATAAATCCAAAATGTAATTAATCCACGCCGCACTTTTATCTCTTTTGTACGATAAAAGTAAATCGAGCGGAAAATTGGACACTAAAATTCAAAGATAAAACTAAATATAATTTTCTTTTAGCGCACGATGTGTCTACAATGGCTTAATTGCTTAATTGGTTTAGGACCTTTGACGCGGATTGGGAACAATTTGAGCTTTAGTCTAGGGCTTCTCTAAATGGAATGCGGACTCTTATTTTAATGTCTAACGATTCCGTCCATTGGCTAGTCAGTGTCGAGCGAAGTCTTGTTAAATTTTAACATACCACTAACGATTCAATCGAATGATGTCCTGGTAACCACTCAACAGTCTACGGTGACTGTAGTAACCAACAAAATTTTCCGGTCACGTGTCCACGGTGACTACAGTCACCAACCGACCGCATTCAGTTTTATCATATCAGAGCGCAGTTTCAATTGACTGATGAGTCTTTGACAAGCGTGCGACGAGTTGTTCGACTGATGAACTACTAACGGACCGAGCGACAATTCGTTCAACGGGCGCGCTATTAACGGGTGTTCGTTGACTCGATCGATCAGTGAGCTACCAACGGTCTAGCGACCGACTGATGGTTTTGTCATTTCTTATAATCGGGGTACTAGTGATCGAAATTGGAGGATGATTCGAGGTCAGATCGGTCGTTCATACTAAGCTCGCTAGTAATATGGATTCCCGGAGTAGGTTTGAGGATGAAGGTATAAACGCTAGGTACATATCAAGTACGCATGAGAAGAATCTTATAGTGTACGCAAATTTTATTCAAAATTAAACTTACATATAGTTGTAAGCGTACTTACGTATAGTTGTAAGCGCTATACTCAGCGAAAGGTCCAGGATTCGAAACCGGTCGGCTATTACTGGGTTTTACTAACTGGAAATTTCCCGTAATGGCTGGGGATCTGGATTTATTTCTGGTGTATGACACGTTTTCCTTGTAGTAGCAAAATAACCGACCCCATTCCAGGATACAGGGGACGTAATCGTGACGTGAAACGTAGGACAATAAAGCATTGCTGCCTTCCCAACCTCTTCGGAAAACTGCAGGCGTGATATTATAGTGGAAATTTGAAAAAATATTATTAAATCAAGGATATATAGATTTAATTACATATATTGTATGATTTATTTTTTCTGTTAGCCAACATACATTATTCAATTGTATTTCGGTTGTCGGCGTAGCGCCGATATCTGACTATCACGCCGGATAGTCGATTCAGTTATTTCAAAAAAGGTACCGTTTTTGGAACAATGTTTGGATAAATTCTGCTTTCATCTGGGTTGAATAAAACTCGTTATGCCCGAGAATTTAGACAGTTTCATCCGACGTTCCCTACAGAATTCATTGTTAGTAGAATTGACATTGGAAACTATTGTTTGATCTGAAATATATGTATTTGCTGGTCGCGGCAAATTTAAATGAAATAAAAGTTTTTGATTATTTTGTATCAGTATGTATGTTTAGTCGTACTTAATTGCCTCCAAAACAAAATTGTTCCACAGGTTTTGAAATCTGGATTCCGTTTATAATAGTAAATAAATATCAGGTTTATTCCCCTGCCACGTTTTTTGTAATGATCTAACAATGGAAGTTGCATTTTAGTTAAAAACATGTGCGTCCTACTTTTATTAAAGGGTATTTATTTAGCCTTCCTTTGGCGGTCTAAATCTAGTAATCGTATTTTTACTGGATCCAGGATCCTGAAACAGCTATGACTTGTCCGTGAATGTCGGTGCCGCTATCGGGCTTTATCTTTATAGAAGCTAAACGATCTATAAGCACTTTACAAAAGCTGTGGATATTGGGAAACTTCGATTCTTATCGTTACTTGAACGAAGAGTAGGATTACCCTAATTTTACTTGCAGATATAAAATTATTATTCGGCTCTCGTCACCCCTTCGAGAACCAACCGCAAGAGTGCGTTTCCATTTCTTTATAAATAACGCGGCATCGGATTTATTCGAACTTTCTCGATTAACGGCCCACGAAAGTTTGAACATTGAACGATTTTACACTTCTGTCCAAATATTTATTAATTAATTGTAATTGTGAAATGAGATGAGTGTGGATGGATACCTGTAGTATGCAAAATGGTATTTATTAGTGGTATTTTGAACTATTTTGAAACTTTTCCATGGTGTTCATGTTTGTATCCGTTGCCACTAAAACCAATTTTTGCGCTGAGCATATAGTATTTTTGTATTTCCGTCTTTGAAAGTTAATGGGATGAGAGCTATTTTATCTTTGGGAAGAGCAACTCTGTATATCATAGTGATATCTGATATGTCGGTAGTATTTGAGACTTCATAGAGACGGTAATGGGTTGCAATAAGAATTTAATTTAATGTGTTTTTATGTATAAATAAAACTATTATTGATTCAGTCTGGAAATTTTGCAGTGAGTCATGGTGAAACTTAGCACTACGCACTACCAGACTTTAATTAAATAGTCGATGCGCGGTTTTACACGCGCGTAAAACACCTTTTATCGCACGTCTTATGGCACACACTGCGTACATTAGTATTTGGCGGATAAATACGTCAAGGACTGATAAACGTAGTTTCAAAAACACAGAACATTAAACATCCGGCACATAAAATCTTAACGCACTATTCTTATGTCAGTGTACCTATGTTCCTATGGAGAGTCCGTTTGTCTTTACATAGGCTAAGTTTATTAAAAGTAAGCAATACAATTAGTAATTGTAAATAATACAAATTGTACGAAGAGAAATGAACATATATTTTTAGACTAAATTTCGAATTATGCTCTTTTACCCTTTCCACGCACGAGCATACGCAAAGGCGCTTCGCGGTCACTCGCATCACGACCCTTCCAATAGTATTGCGACATTCTCGCCATTGGAACAAATCGTAACAAATGAAAAATTCTGCAACTGAAACCACTGTGAATAATTTTGTATGATAGGTAGTCGTAAAACGTAACGGCGAATTAGAATATATCAAGTGGAAAAAGAAATCGATAGACAACCAGATTTTATCTTTTATTAAACGCACAATGCTTTAATAATATGTATTTTTTGTCCAGATATTTGGTACACATTCCTTTGCAGATCGAATTTTCTTTCTTTGGGTATCTTCAAGTCTTTCTCCATAACTGGAGTATTTAGGCACGTATTTAGTTTTACATCCATTCGAATTGGGTCTTAACACGTTTATATACTTGTCTCGAGGCTTTCGATAATGGTTGCTATTTCGAGGTACAATCAAAAGTTACTATTCCAACATGTGCGCTGAAACACAGAACTGTTCATGAAAGTTTGACATCGTAGCCCACTCACTGTGACCTTTCGCCGACCAGCCTAATATTTCTCCAATGGCAGACGTTTTACGATACAAAGTACAGTAGTTTTACTACATTTAGATAAGAATGTACTATATCTACATGATCTGTAGTGACTATTTAAAGTGTAGAGTTGCTTGTCCGTTTAATACTTCTATAAAACATGTTTCGTAAATATTCTACTACTCGTAGTATAGCCGAAGATCTGTGTGGGTATTTTTCTACCTTTGGTTTTAATTATATCAGAACTGCATACCTTTGACAATAAGGATACATAAGAAGTAATTCCAAAATAACGAATATGTATCTGAGGAACCGACCGACCGACGAATATGTAATTATCCGAATAAAACTAAATGTTTCTTGGTCAGAAGCAAAACAACTTCGTTCAAAAGCAGAAAGTGAGAAAGAGAGTGCAAAATGTTAATAGGAACACTTGCCACCTTTCATCTTTTAAATATAATGTGAGCGAGTAACAAGACTTGTGAAGAGACTGTAAAATCAGGGCCAAGAACATAATTCAATTCAGACCCGCATTATTATGGAAAATTATTCAGAGAGCCTCAACTGCGGTCTGTGCTTGGACCGCAAAAATTTTATCTATTACAAGCAAGTTTCCACTTAAAACATACCTTCACCGAGGGTTCAACTTTGCCGACTTTTATTAGTTCTCAGACGCCAAAAGTTTACAAATATTGGGTTAACGGTGAAGTAATACTGGTTAGCGGAATTAAACAGCGTCATGATTGATTTCGTTGTAACTGAACCAAATAGTCTTATAACTGAGTACAATCACTAAAATGTTAAAGCGGTATATCAGATTAAAGGTATTTAAGAATAATGTAATTGAAAATTACTTGGAACATAACATAACATAATTTGGGATTAACGAGAATTCACTTAAGAGAACATTTTATACTACTTCCAAATAAGCAAACAGTGTATTCCAAAATTCACTTTGAAAAACTGCTGAAATTAGAGTAAGCAACCAAAGGAGAAAGCGCAGATTTGGCAAATGATAAAAATTTGTATTTCAACAAACCGATCGGACGTTTATACGTTTTAATTTAATGGAGTTTAGTCAAGAAGTGATATCGTTCTCCCTAAACAGTCCCGCCCTTCCACCATCCGGTCAGTTTTTAGAAGTTCACGAAATTTATTAAATGGTAAAAACTTTACTAATAACGATGACCTCGAATTGAACATGGCCGAGTTTTTTTGCTGTTAATAAAAATGGAGGGCAGTCAAATATCTCGATTACATTAAATTTAATTTTTGTGTGATAAAAATCGTATTAATGTTACATGAAAACACCAAAATTATTATGTAACGAAGCTTTTATCAGAGTAGCTACCTTCTACGATGACAAAATACCATGATAAATGATTAATACAAGAAGATACATTCTTGTGATATGACTGTTGGCCATCAACAACAGAAACAGAGTAGTAACAGAAAAGATGTAAGTTTTAGTCTTCCACTGCGTATCTCCTAAGTTGGAATCCTGACGCATCTCTGAAAGTAGGAAGTGAAGTGTCTGAAGGTTTAGAATTGATAAATTTCTATTTTTAATTCTAAGCAGCAGTATTACAGAAGAAGAAAGAATTACGTAAACCAATTCGTACAGTACCATTGTGAAATAAACTTCCATAATATATAAAATTAAATCCTTTCGAGACCCTTCAAATTCAAATTCAAATATCATTTATTCAAAATTGGTTCCTTGGAACACTTTTTGTACGTCAAAATGAAGCTACCACCGCTTCGGAAAAAGAAATGTTGCCCAATAGGCATTAAGCTATGCCTACATTGGTTGCAATATATAGCTATGAGCCAGTGCCAGGTTTAGTTTCCTCCTATTAGTATCCCAGCATAGGATCAGAGGATGTATTATTTCTCTAACCCAAGATAGACATTGATAGAAGGAAAAACAGTACATTCTATGATATGTACATACTACTGCAATAAGATATAGTGATACAATTACTAAGGAAGTAAAAATGTAGAGTCAAAAACAGCACATAATTTGCTATTGTTACCATATGATACAACCACATTCCACTGTATGCTCTGTCCTACGTGGAGCACCCAAGATAGCACTTTGGCAACCTGTAGAAATGCACATTTTCACTGAGTTTAATACAAATTATTATTCATGCATACAAAAATTCTGAGAGATTAATAGGAATTTCAGCGACCAAAAGGAAAGTGTGTCGCTATAAATTGCCCACGTTTAAATAAACGGCGGGAAATCTATTCTCTATCAATTGCTTTTGTCTAAAAATAATTTGACGGAACTTGATGAAATAATGTCGCCTGTCACACACCCCGGATTCACGGCACCTTCTGACCAACCTATAGGAATAAAAATACTTCCCAAACTCACCTTAACTGATATTGAAGAGCTATTTTCTCTCTGTGTTCGAAGTCAGCACCGTTCGTCCCCGTCACCATAATACCACCTCTTGAAGCCATTTTATAAATAAAAATTTATTAAAAAACTAAAGCTAAATAGTTTTCGTGTCTTTCGATATTCACTCGAGTCGTCATTCAGTTAAAATCCTGTTTACAATCCACTATTTTCAATCAAGCCATTATTACACATCACATCTGCCAAACGTAATTGAATCGAGCTGGCGGAATAAAATACCAAAAATGCCAACGTCTCAAGGTTTACTCGTTCAGAAATTGCATGTCTTACAAAAGATAATAATAAGATACAAATTATAATGTTTTTATGCGCCCCATTTTATCACTTAATAAATTAAGATAATGTAAATATTAAATATTACGACACTATCTAAGATTAAAATTTTTGAAGATTCCGGACGTAAGAAGCGTTTAAAAAATTTAACATATTGTCAATAATGTCAATCACAGAATCAGATGCAATGGCAGTAAAAAATCTGTACATATCATTGTCAACAACCAACACATTTAATGATGTTGATGATGATTCCCATAGATTAATATAAGATGATTCCCCTCTGACCGCTTCCGGCTACGGCGGTATAACATCTTCGGCGGTATAACGTCTTACAAATACCGACTCTGATCTGATAGATATTTTGTAGCAAGTACGATCGGAAGATTTTATTCAAGTAACATCATGGCAGATAATCTAAGAATAGTATTTGTAAGAATAATATGAACTATACTGAGTGTATTCGAGTTCTGATAGTGAATAGATTTGAAGTCATAGTACAGATCCACTTCAAGTATTCATATAAATATGTACATATCAATTTTGATCGGCTACTAGGCTTCAGGCTGAATTCATTTCAGTATTATTCAAAACTTAGCAAATGTATGAAAAACCAGTGACCATACAATTTGATATCGTATATATAATTTGATACTTTATTATCGAGGTGCCCCGTTGGTCGTGTTGTGGACTCTGGAAATGTGCCCGCTGTAAGGCAGTACCCTCACCACCTAGTCCATAGTTGGACGTAAACTCAATTGGTGAAACGTGGGAGTGTTCTACATTCCTCTGCCTACCTCATCGGAGATTACAGGCGTGTGATGTTACGTTTTTAACGTCGAGCTTATCCGGCGTTGAAACCAAAACGTGAATGCTGAAACTCTTCAATAGCTACTTCGTGGTAAACCCCTCCAGCTTAAGTTGATAAGCAAGAGAAAATCTAACAAATCGCTAAAAATAAATATAAAAAAATGTAGAGTAATTCAGCCGAGAGAACTTAATGTCGACTAATTTATGTCAAGAAAATTTATTGTAAAATAAGGTTAGGAGCCAAAGTTAAAGGTAAAAAAAGAACTTGTATAAACAATATGAGTTGGTACGTAAATGTCAAAACGTTACAAAAAACGTAGGTATAGGTACTTTTGAAGTATAGGGTTTTTAATGAGTATGCTTGTCAATTATTGGAATTTACCAACGCAACAACTATAACCATCGCTTAAAACATTTTAAAATAATTTCATTGTACAATCGTCGTGCACTACTGAACATTATTTTCCTTAAAAAGGTTATATCAGGACAGATAAAGTTATTTACTAAACAAAATTAATATTAATATCCCGTATCATTATCCACGGCATCCTATGACAAAAATTTTTCATATTCCTGCTAGGAGAACCAACATCTCAAATACTCCCCACTAGCCCACTACCCACAATGTGTTCTGTTCTGACTAGTGATGCCGCTCGATAGGCTACTATCGATAGACTATCGATAGTCTATCG
>DWDU01002051.1:0-13381 GCA_018245575.1 Jemadia suekentonmiller
ATTATTACGCTACAAATTATTATCACGCTACGGAAGCTTACAGAACGCACCCAACGAATCGGGGATTCCCCCAACATAAATGAAGTCTATTTGCGTTCCGAAGGATTATATTCGTTCTAATATTAGATACTAGATGGTTCTGTATGTATAAAATGTTACATGCGTTGAAAAAAAAAAGAATAGTATTTTTGATTATCATTTTCGATCTATAAAACTTTTTTTTGCGGACTGCAGTGGGCCCCTGTCGATCCTGGGCCCCTAGGCAGATGCCTACTTTGCCTTAAGGTTAATCCGGCTCTGATCCCAAGCATAGTAAAAGTAACGTATGATCCAGAATAAACCTAGTTTAATCAGTGCCTTCAACTCAGGCATAAAGATGGACCTTGTCCAAGCACATGAAATAGGGCAACTAATAGACAATTGAATAAATGATTTAAACGAGTAAACCCTAGTAAACAGCACATCTAAATAGACGAAATCGTTGTATTATAATTTAGAAGATATATAATTCACATTAAACATTATACACAGAAAAAAGACAATAAAAACATCGAATGAAGAAATTCATTAAATACGATTAATATGTCAATTCCATCGTCACTTAAAAATCTTAAAATATATACAGTACGCATAAAAGTGTTACGATATTGCTTATAATTTCTATATTAATATAAGAAAATGTCATTTTAGTAGATGCAACGAATTGAATAATATACTCGTATTAAATAAGAAAAAGGTGAATCATTCTTTATAAAAGATAATAGAATTAAAAAAATTAAAATTACTCGTCTAATTAATATTTACTGATCAATTACATTCGAAAACTTTGGTCGATACAAAAGGCGATTTAATAAAATTACACTTATATTTTCCATAACCACTATCCCGTCTTTTTGCAGCTACAAAATATCGAGGAATGTATGTAAGCAGTCATGATGATTTGTTAAAATCAATTATTCACGCTCTAAATTCGTCGATTTAATCCTAGAAGCTCACTCATTATCGAACACCATTTAAACAAATGTTTGACTAGAGAATTGTTTACTTGACTAGATTTATCTTCGAAATGATTTAACACTTACAAAACTTATCAAATACTAACAAATTGTGATACTACAACTGATCTTTATAAAATAAGTATACGACCTGGCCAACAAAGTAGATTATTAAAATAATGATAAGCGTTATCACATAATTACGAAATAAACAAAAAAATGGACGGGACGATGGACTCATTGAGGACAATAAAATTTTTCAAAATTACTGTAATTAAAAACATCATACAGGTAACAATAAAAAATGAATTTCTACACCACATAACTCAACATGGTGTTTCTAATTATCTATCAAGTTAAACCAAAAGCTGTCTTGGTTGAATGTCATCTCATAATTTATTCGGCAAACTCACAAAATGCATCTGCTTTTACAATAAATTGTTGTGTCAATAAATCGATATTATGGTTTGCGATAACTTTCAGTGCATTTTTGGCAAAGCCATATGCATTAACTTGATAGATGGCTCTGCAGTCACATTCAGTTCCCAACTCGTTCATTCATCGACGTCGACTAGCCAATTCGAAAATACTCAAATTTCCAATTTCATATTAAACAAGCTTGAACCGCCTTCAATTCTACATCCATTTCCATTATAAAAACTAATTATAGACTCCTCTAGTCATAGCTTCTCTATTTCTGTTATGCCATTTACAAGTTAAGATCCTTACATACGTTCTTCTAAATGTTGTGTTGCACAAAGCATAACAGACGGGATTTATCGTGGAGTTTATATAGCAAAGGGCATAAAAGAAGGACCAAAGTTCGTCTGGAATGCATACCGTACATGCAGTTAGAGGTTTCAACAACACGAGAATGTTGTAAGGCAACCAAGTGATTATAAAAGATAATAGAATGGCGGACAATGTTTTTGCTGCCTTAGATTCTTGTTTCTTTTCTTGGGTTTTCTTCTTTTTTGGCTGCTTCGAGCAAAATCCTTTGCCAACCAGCTGTTTAGGAATTATTTTAGCGTTAAGAGGTATTCGTACGTCCTGTATATGAGACGTTCTTCTCGTCAAGGCTCCGTGGCCGCCGGGATGAATGTTTAGTTCCGAATCACCTCTTGTTGGTGGTCGGTAATGTGTCCTAGCATTGGCCGGTGGAGATTCTTCTGTGATCATTTTTATACTAGGTCGCTCAGCTTCCTTATCAGGTAATCTGATAAGAATAGTGTAGACAGAATCTGCGGATGCAGACTTTGGTGCTGGTGAAGCTGCGGCGTTAATTCTTGTGTTTGGTGGTAGAGACCTGCTATCTCTAGCCGTAGGTAGAAGAGAAGATGCGTCATAATTGAGCCGCATAGGCGAGGTTCCTCCGTCTTCTACAGAAGAGGCACCGCCAGAATTTACGCGCGATGCGTATGGATCTCTGATGGCATTTATCGAAGTGCACCTAAGACAAATAAAGTAACATTTAATGAAAAACTACAAAGTTGTAATTTCGCAACACTTCTTGTTAGACTCAGTAACTCAAATATAGGTACATATGTTTAATATGACCATCAGAATGCTGTATTATATTTTCAAGAAGTCAAAATCGAAAGTTTCATAAGGAATTATATAAATGTATGTTTTCTTTAAACTCGTTATAAACCATACAGGTGACATTAAATTACAAACATAAAAAAGCTTGTAAAAAATAAGCAAAAACAAACCCAAATGACATTGGTTTCAGAAACATTTCAGCAATGAAAAATCATGAATTTATTGTTATACAATGCACAATATTCAAAAGAATTGATCAAAAAACTCGTAATCGAATAATAAAACTCAGTGAATGAAAGTTAGTTATCTTGATGTTATAAAATCACATCCACTAAAATAAAGAAAACAAGTAGAAATGACGTTTCAATGAATGTGTATTTTCCTCGTTTTTTTATCAATGTTTCTTATTTGAAGCGTTCGTAGCCCTGACACAATTTTAGAGAGCGCAAACGAACTGTAATATAACGCTAGGCTTCTGGTAGTTATGGAAATATCTATGAATGCTGTCGTGCTACACAACGTACTTTAAGCATAGTATATGACTCTGGATGTTCTTGTTTCAGCTGTCTAGGGCTGGTTAAAATTTAACGGACCTATAGATCAGATCTGTCATCTAAGAAAAAAACTTCATCAGTGTATTTTATAGCAATATTTCTAAGGGCGAATTCCGAGAAGATAACCGAAACTACCTGGACACAGAGCTCTGCAACGGTGTTTCCACGGATACGGGCGTAGCGTACCCAGGATCCGATGGTTCCTCTTCCATCTCTGTATCTTCCAGATCGTCTCTGCCTGAATGCCACCAGGCAACACACCATGCTCTCACAGCCGCCCATCCATGTCTTTGGTAACGAACAGACGAACTCTGTAAAGATATGGCTTGATTTACTTTGTTTTACTAAGAATACTTATTTAAAAAATTGTAGTATGGTAACAAATACTTGTTAACTATTAAGGAACTACTTATGCCCAAGCTTAATTAATTGCGCGTAGGTGTGTTAAAGAAAAATAGAATTTATATCAACTATTTAATGATTTCATTAATCCTATTATCAAACATTACATACAATTAAATATACTTGGAATCAGCAGCAGGTAATTTGATATATGCCAGATAAGTGAATGTGTATATTTATTAACGTTTACCTACATAGTTTATTTAATTCATGCAGCTTAGCATTGTGTGTGACTGGGCTATATGGAATTGTTCCATATAAAAAAAATCTGTCACAAACACATTGTACAATATGACTGCTGTGGCTGCCGTCTATAACAAACTGTGCCGAATGAAGCTATATCGTAATTCAAATCGATTCTGTTGTCCCCGTGAAATCTTTGTTAGCATGACGCAACCGCACGACCCGGTAGCACTTGCAATTATTGGAAGTCTGCCAAATACATAACGCGAACGCGAAGTCAATGTTGCAGTTAAATTCACTAAATGTGGATCTTGCGCACATTGCTATAAAGGTCATTTGACTCGCAAGAAACCTTGCTCCAACTTGGCCAAATTGGGAATCGCACCTATTACCGCTATGTTTCATCTGTTATTATAAAATACGGAGTGAATGTGAAAAGAATTTTCGGAAAAGTTATCTAAAAATATACGATTAGCGAGATAAAAATCGAAAATTATTGACTATGAAATCGCTTCATACAAATTATGTCGGGCAATACTCTGATATAATTGCAGTGTCACTCTGACACTGCACTGTATCACACAAAAGTCATAGATCCACAGTACAAGATAGAAATACGATAGCTACACTTGAAATGATATTTGAAAGTTATGCAAAGTCAATGTTTAAGATAAATAAACACGTAAGTTATTTCTCAGTTATTCTTAATTATAATTCGGGTTTCTAATACTGGATGTAAAATTTTAGCAGCAAGGCTTACGTTAATATTGCGATAGTTAATTAAACATACAAAAACACTGATATAAGGGGTTCATATAAAAAATTTCTAAGATGGTAGTTGCACTCATTTCATAAGTTAAGATCACTTAAGTCTTTGTCGTTTCTTACGACACCCTCGGGTTTATTCCTCCGCAAGAGTTTGCATAGTTACACATTTATGTTGGAAAACCATTTAAAAATGCATTCTTCAAAACGCTCGCCAGTCACAGTGAGTTAAAATTCATATCCTCCTGTTCCGTTCTACACATGTAAAAATATGCTCAACAAAATTCTGAGTGTGAAGAGAAAGGAAAAGGTTAAGAAATAGAAAATTTCCTAAAGCTAATTTCTTATCGAAAAAGCGAGGATTACGATATCAGATATTTATCTAAGTCTCCATACACAGTAACATAATGTCGAAAGGGCTTTGGTATTTTCAAAGAAGAGTATCGTAATTCTCAGGTCCCGTTATGTTATGCCTGTTAGGACCTTAAAATAAGAATACGTTGAAGCTAACAATACTCCATGAACGAGTCTGAGTACATGACAATGTAATAACAATCAAACAGTGGCCTTTCACAATATAACATATATATCTTAAAAAACCGCTAATAACCAATTTCATAGCTGTTGCGTTGGTATTATGGTACGTATGAATCGAGCCTTAATAAGCGTAAAACTTTGGTGCAAACATTTTACTATTAAAAGCTTAAAATCCAAATTGGATTGAATTTAGCTCTGAAATTAAATTCAAACTTCGCTACAAAAGTTGGACGTGCAGTAAGTTAGCGTTTACATTCCGAGGTGAATGTTGTATGAAAACACATATATCGTCGACTGCGACTGGAATTTTCTAAAAATATACTCTTAATATTCATTTTCTTGCTATATAGATTTAAACTGAAATACATGTGTTGTCATGAAGTGCTTAAGAAAAAACTTCGTACAAGAATTCCATAGACTCAAACATAATATTTGTGTCGTCAAATATTTTCTCATGATTCTCTTATGTCAATCACAATTATATTTTACACTGTCTGGACGGTTGATGTTAAATGGACTGTAATCAAAGTCTTAGATACATTATACATACTTATTGCTACTGTTAAGTAGCATGGTGCTTTTTTAACAACTTTTACATATTTTACATTCCTCGGACCATGGATTTATATCAAAATAAGCAAAAACTAAAATTAAAACCTTTCCGTTGAAACAAACACTTAAGTGCCGTGACTCAATAAGAAAAACTATTACACTCTATGCTTCAATAAAAATATAATTATATTCCTCTTGTAACGCAAGAAGCGCTATTTCTATTGTATATATTCTTATGTAGCACGCTTGCCTGGAAAGTGCGTATTCACTTGTCACTATACCTGATCCCGCGGTCGCGCGTCGTGCATTGCTCCCCGCACGCAGTACACGGAGTCCACGTCGCCGGACTCCGACCGCGCGCGACCGTCCGCCTCGCGTGTCTCGTCGCTGCGAACAAAATTACAAATCGATATTTTATATTAAACTAACATTAATTTTGATGCATAAATGTATGGTCGTGGATGAAATATATGCTAAATTGATAGTGAAATTACTGAATTACTGTGAATACTAATGTTCCTGAAACTCTTTGTCCAAATTGGACATTAGGGGACAAGCAGCTCAGGTATCTTAAAATACGAGGATTTTTTTAAAAAGGACGTGGTTTCATGGCTTGCAGTGAACATTAAACATCAAATAACTACTGTCTTGATAGTTACAAGAGTTTAAATGATTTTTGTATAACACAATTGGTCAAGTTTTCATTAAACGAGCCAGCTACCAATGACCATCAAGGCACAATTATCAGGGAAAAGATACAAACGCAAGGGAAGGGCTAATCAAAAGTACATAAAGGAAGAGGAATGGGCGGCTGCTGGCATCGCGCCAGTGCTGGCGAACCGTGTCGCAAACGGTAAGAGCAGCGGAAATAATGCTCCTAAATTAACTTCCAGAAGTCCCAAAACGGTTTGAAATGTGAAATAAATAGAATTTCCAAATGTTCAGTGACAGTGAGATGAAAGATAGCGTTTTTGTGAATTAATACCTATCACACTCGAGATGATCGATGAGTTTATAGATACTGGATTTTAATAACAATATCTGAAATGATATAGATTATTGCAGTCAATCCAACAAGCAATTGAAATTAGCAACCAACAGTAACCGAAAACATGTTTGTTATTGAAACTAGGTGCGGTCTGAATTCATATAAAACATTCAAGAAAGTTTTTATTGCAAAATGCAGTAGTATTTCTAGCATCCGTTCCCATATAGGTACCAGGTACTTTAAGCAGACACATAATAGCACATGGAATACTCTGAATTAGACCTACGCAATAGTCTTGCATATCAGTGATCTTAACATATGCATATTAAATATGGAAACAACTTCTTATATTATCAAGTGTTCCGTTGGCTACATCTACGAATCCAGTAAAGAAAGCTGAGAGCCACAAGACCAAATTCATAGGCACACTCCAAACCGTAAATTATACATCAAAAAAGGAGTGATAGTATAAGTGAGTGGGAGCAGTTAGATACGAAGAGATCGATCTCAGTGACGTGCTGTTGAAGAGGCTTACGTACAGCGGTGGTCGGGAATAAGCTGATGAGGATAAATATAATAATGATACAAAACATATGCTAAAACTGACATAAATACTAAATTTTTATCACGTCCTAAGAAATTTGATTTCTTGATATAAAAATAATAACGCAAATTTCTTGTTTAAATCTAGACTTCATAAAATAAATTTATACATAAACGCAGAACAAACGTTCCTGCTAACGCAAATATTTGTTCCGTGTGGGTGACTACCCACAGCGACTCAAGTCAGGGTCATTTACAATTGAACAAACAGGCATTTCGTAATAAATATTTACTATACGCTGCTTGGTTTATTATTTATCGTGACACTTTAAATTCAGAAAGTTAATAATTACGAGTAGTTACAGACAGTAGAGCAATAAGGATAGTTTAATAAGGTTATTTCTAACATATTCCAATGTCATAAGAAAACTAAACGTATAAAAACTCCGCGGATCGGGAGCTCCCTCCTCTCAGTCATCGTTGAGAACAACTAAGCCAACGAGTCGTCAAAAGATCGTATCTCTGACAAAGTTTCCTAACTATATAGGAACACCGGCGCCGGGAATTAACGAACTTCGTCAATTTGTCTCACTATAAGCGCATAAGCTACAAGCGATCGTCATACTTTTTGTATTTTAGCCATTAAAAGTAAGTGTATATATAGAATAGGTCATAGAGATAGAAAATATTCTCAATTTTATGTAAAGTAACAAACGAGCAACTGTAGTTACAAGTGGCCGCTGTCACCCATAGATATCTTTCTACGAAACAGTTTGTAGCTAATGTACGTAGCTATTCTACTCGTATTACTTTCTATATATGTGTCAAGTACTTTTGGTTCCAATAAATATTAATATTAAAAATATCTGTCGAACTGGAACTAAACTGTAGGAATACGATTAATAGCGTTGGTTATTGAAGTTAGATACTACATATTAATTACATACGAGTAACAGTGCTGCGTTTCTGCTTAAATGGTCAGTTTCTGGTTGCAATGACTCAACAAGTGATTGGAATTTAGTATCTGAAATGAAACCAATCCGACCATAATAAGATAAATTGGAATTAATATAGCCGTAATCAGACTACCTCGAAAATAAGGAAACTTAAGCGAGTTCCGAAAGTTTACATTTAATGTGTAATTATTATTAAAAACACTATAAAATTCTTGCTAAATATTTGCTGCTACCGAGGCGATGAGACGAGTCCTCAAGTTATATAGCTTTGGCGATTTTATTTCAAGAGAAAATTGACCCAACATAGTTTATCTGGGTTAACAGAAATGGATAAGTGCTATGTCAGTTCAATTTAATTTCCGTTAATGATTTTTGTAAGCAACATATCAAAGAACAGTCAATAGTCTCAAGCCTCTTCCATAGTCGTATACTATTAGTGGTGAATCATGGCTGTATACTATACCGGAGGAATACAGTCGTGATGTTATATCATATAAAAAACGCAACAGTCTGTTACATGTATTTGAATTCGTTTTCCTAACTTACGCCGAATATCGCTGTCTACTTATGCCTGTGTGGAGTCTTCCAGACCAAAAAGTTACAGTGTAAGCATTGACTGCGATACAGTAATAATAGACAATGGTGTCATCATAATTGACGATCCTAGAGATTTTTTTTTTATTGCAAAAGCTGACGAACGGGCCACCTGATTGTAAGTGGTCACAGTCGCCTATGAACATTTGCAACACCAGAGGTATGGCCAACGCGTTGCTAGCCCTGAAGGACTCTGTTAACGCTTTTTTTGAAGAACTCCATGTTATAATGCACTGGAAATACGTCAGGGGGAAACTTGTTCCAGAGATTACACGTTACAGTTATTAGTTGCCGCTTTTATTTATTGCATGTTTGATCATTCATAGAACAACATATAGTAATTATAATTTAAGTGCAATTTTATCAGGAGTGCAACTTTGAGCAATAGAATAAAAAATAACTTAGAATTTAAATTATTTATCTATAAATATGATAAAATTCAAAAAGATGTTAAAGGCGCGATGGGAATAGGATAATGAAAATCCTCACAGAAAACAACAACAGCACAAATCTCCGGGGAAATGTGAGCTGTCGAATGGAAATGAGGTTTAGATAAGCTACAAGCTATCATGAACATAAACTGAAGAATGGAAGTTGAAGAATATTGTGCAATGTATTAGCACAACGAATATTTCGCACTGTACTCTTCAATATCTCATACAAGTCATATCGGACCAAGGAGAACAAAATTCGTGGCTTTTAAAATTTTCACTTCATACTTAAATTCGAGCCTTGACTCAACTTAATACTTTTGGCCTAGTGTTTTAAATTTATGATTTCAACACCAGATTTAAATATTGGCAGCGCAAGTTTTCCGTCTATAACGTGATAGAGGTTTTTAAAATTAAATATCACTAGCTATAGATCTGAAGAGGCACCTCTAGATGAAACTAATAAATGATAAATAAATTCACAGCTACATTTTATTATTTTATTAACTGAGTAAACGTAACTGGTGAAACGTGGGAGTGTTCTACACTCCTCTGCCTACCTCTTCGGGGATAACAGGTGTGATTTACGTTTTTTTTTTTTTTTTTTTTATTAACTGAGTAATAAAGCCAACGCAAAATTTTATTTATTAGTGATCATTGGCTGAATCTTTCTCAAAATTACAAAAAACCTAATGAAAATTTTGATAATGTATATTATAATGGAGATGAAATAAGTATACTATAATAACATGACGTAAAGTGAAATTTTATTCATATCTATAGACAACTACAATTCATGAAATATTAATGTTAAAGTATATCAGTAATATGCTTTTAGCTCAAACCATAAATTTAAATAATTTTGTGTTTTAAAGGAGAATAACGAAATGCTGTTGAAAACGTAATGGCTAAAAATTTCAGATAAATTGTCTTATCAAAAAAACGATTTCAAACGCGCTTGAATAACATAATAGTCATCACGAATAAAGCATTAACCACCCATCTAAAGGCAATCTAAAATCAATCTTGAAGGCATCACAACAAAAATGCAAATGGCTTACGCGGGCCTTTTGTCGAGGCCCACCAATTCGAGGGATTCGGATAACTGCGCTCACGAATTCCCATCTACTGAACCGAGGGCTTATATGAAAACCTAAATCCTTGCACCGATTATACATCTTCTACCCTTCAGTTTAGAGTTGACTTTCGACTGAAACAAATCTTGAAAAAAACTTACGAACATCTAAAACTGTCCGAGACAATACTATACGCCGTATTGAATTTTATCGCTACTAAGCAGGTAGTAAAGTTGCTTAGCGTTGCTAAGATTGGCTTATTGGTGAACATTGCTTTCTAAGAGGTTGCGTACATGGGCTTGAAGCTATATGTTACCTACAGTAAAAATATGCAGAACTGATAGTTGAAATGTCATCGGACTGACCTGGGAATGTACCTGCACTTTTTGTTACCGAGATAAATAAATAAAAAGTGAAAAAATACATTCAATACTAACTTATGCACGTATATGTATAATGTCAATTTTTGAAAAGCTTTTTTCAGTGAAATTCTCGCAATAAAAAGAATTTAATGGAATCCAAACCGAGGTTGACAGCAACCTGTTTATTTTAATTTAAAATCTTATTTGGCATTCAGCGGAAAACACGAAAAACTAACTTTTGACATCTTTTAACATTTTCAGAAATGCTAACAGGTTACAACCTACTTAGGTCAAGATCGTTAGATCTCTGAAAACATGAAACTACTGCGATCGCTCAAGACTCGTTATAAGATAATGTTAAAATATTTTATACTCTGACAACATCTTAGGACAATTTATCCACAGCCATCTAATTCTAAACTAATTAAATCCTATCCTATGGTTACCAGTCAATAAACTACATATGTATATAATTTTTTACACATACGTAATTAGGGGAGATCTTTGTCCAGCTATGGACCGAGACGAGTTATGCTAAAGATAATTAAGTTTTGAGAATCATTAAAAGTTGGAATGATGTGCAACTCTATATGTGTCTATATAAATTATATATAGACACATATCTATTAGGTGTCTGTATAGCATAATTTTGCTCTTCCGGTAAATGAGAGAAAAGAGCAAATATAAAGGTAGCGGATTCTACTAAAGTATAAGCTTGATCGATTTCCCAATGACCCCATCCAACTCTCTCGTTTCCAACGCAATACCAATGGAATATGCAAAGTGCGGACGCCGCTTTTCAAGACACCCAGCTGCATTAGGAACGCATTTACATTTGCATTTTCCAATAGGTGTTTTTCCATTGAGACCCACTGTAATGGAAATTTTATCACTTAGATAAATGAGATCATATCATTTTATGGATCTGTACAATACGGTAAACCTTTTTGTGTCTTTTTCCCTTCATTTAGTAAAAGACTGCCGCGTTAGTCGAGTAGCTGCAAGCGCGACAACTGATCCTGGATTGCTGGCACGATTCCCGGGTCGAGTAAAGTACAATTGAGCTTTTCTGAATTGAAATTCCTATTCCATGGTCGAAGGTATAACTTAACTGATGAATCTTGGGTCTTTACTACATCGCTCTGCTTACCCCTTCGGAAAAAAAGGACGTGATGTCACGTTGTTTTGTAAAAGACATCTTCTATTTCTGCTATTCATCAATTTATACCTTCAAACATAATTTGTCAATTAAACGAAGACCAGCGGGTGGCAAGGTGTGTTGGCTGATCTGCTTTCTAGAGCGACTGCCTCAATTCTCAGGGGCATATAACACAATCACTAACGTTAATTGCACTCCTACTAATGTACTCTGACTGGTCTAAAATCACTAACAATCCCATTCCTGTAATCCTGATACCAGTTAATACGAAAATAACGTAGTTGAGTAAAAAAAAGTACCTACATGAAAAAAATAAACAGAAATTTGTTTTTGCTTTCAGTTTCATTTGTTTTTAATTTTCAATTTAAAATATCATAACAAGTAAAGTCTAAAGTCTTTTTTCAAATGATGATGAAACAGAAACAGAAAACAAAACCTTTAAATAGAGCCAGAGTTGTAAGCCCAACACGCGTACCAACATACTGGGCTCGCATAAAAGACATTTCCTCTCTGCACACAAAGATGCGACAATCGAGACGCAACACAATGGATTGTATCCTTCCCTTTCACACCGGTGAGATGGGAATACAGTTGTATCACTCAATGACAGCTTCCGGGACTCTGACAGTGAAGCCCTGATGGTATCGACTGCGAACTGTCATAGTGTTTCAATACGTTCTTTATAGAGTAAATGGTAACGTATAGATGCGTTAAAATACTGTGAGATAAAAAAAATACACTAGCAGAACTCGGCTAAGTTACATTATTATAAAACATTATGTGATTAAATTATGTACCGAATTTACTCAGGCGCTCGAATAGTGTTGGAACTATACGTGACACTACATTATGAGTTTGTACGTAGTGAGGTATCTTCAGAGGAACATGACCCTACCAAGAATCTAGGACGAAAATCAACCCTACATAGTAGCATTACCTAGTTTAATATGTTATGATGCGTTTGATTTAGGATTAGGTAACTTTGAGCATGAGTACGGGTAATTTACCACGGAGAGATGGGTTTACGTATATTAGAAAATATTATTAGAAGTAAATGTCGAATTTTAATTAAAAAAATTCTGTACAACATACTTTAATCACACGCACATAAAAAGTTACAAATTGTAATTTCAATGTGTATAAAATATTTTTACATCTAAAAGTTATGTAAAACAGTATGTTATGTGTTAATGGGAAAAACACCCAAAACATTATTATCATAAACATTACAACCACGCACACATTGACAACCTTCAAATAAGATAATTAACTTCACTGTTGCTTGAGATACGACGGCAGACGGCATAGAAATGCCTTCATTATCAAGTTACTGGAGTATTTAATTACATGTTGTTGATTTCTTTGCGACGAAAATAATGTTACGTTCGGATAACAAACAAATTAGCGAGCTGGACTATATTTTAAACATTTACCCATCGTCTATCGGAAGCAGATTTCTTTGACGACAAGAAGACGAATGGGGCCTTCAATAGTCTACATTGCAAATTGACAGATTTCACAAGCTTTCAAGTCTCTCGTAACATTCATAAAATAATAAAGCACCAGTCACTTTTGAAATATCATTGGATACTGTTGCTCAACAGATCGCAGCACTTAAAGTTTAATAATATATAAGTATTATAAGAGATACGTATGAAAAAAATGTGAGCCGTCATGGGACGCCTGGCAGATGTGAAACATCGTGTATGTACAAGTAATATGCATAAAAGATAATATTATTA
>DWDU01002052.1:0-13380 GCA_018245575.1 Jemadia suekentonmiller
CAGCACGTGTTATTAAGTTAATGGATGTACATATATACGTTGGTACTTTGAATAGAAAACGGCTTGTTTAATGCGCCGCAAACCAAGGATCTGGCGCGCCAAGTACACGATAACAACCCACATAGAAACGAGTGCGAGCTGTTGGATGTATTTTCACACGCGCATTCTTCAACCCCACCCCGCTTCAAATGAAACACTGCACTATATCTCCGCGGCTACTTATTGAACCTTTCCCCTTTTCTCGCAACGTCACGTCAAACAGAACGTGAACAGAGTTTATTACTATATTGTGAATAAGACAGTTTTTTGTACTTACCAGCTCTAACTTATTACTCTGCTTGTTTGTTTTATTCCAACGTATGCAATTATTGCAGATTAGTTTTATTAATGTACTGGATGTGTAACACTCCAATCTCCTTAGGTATGTTACTTATTTATAACCTTAAAAAGTGCATAAGTAGCTCTGTTTCTATCGCTAAACGATATGAAAGGTTGTACTTAATGATCTAAATATAATAGATATTCCCACATAAACTAATTAGCTAGATTGTCACCACTCGAGTCATTAGTGGATTACACAATCTCTTTCGCCGATTTATTGAAAATATATTATTTATTGAAAACTGTAAATCCATTTTTTCGTAACACTTGTACGTATAAGTTCGTATGCGACCGTGTGTTTTATTATTAACATTGGTTTTATTTGTGTCGAGCGGCGTGCAGTACCGTCAATATAAACGTGTACATAGACGTACTACAAAATCGCGGACGATTTTCAGAAAAACGAAAGATAGAGCTTATAGTGGGAACGCATTTTAAAATTGCGGGATGTAATAACGCTTTAAATACTTTTTTCACATGCTAACAACTGTGAGCAAAAAAAAATATATCGCTAAAAGCCCCGCCAGCGTTTGATAAGTCACTGTAATGCACCCATTGCGCCACTTTGAGGACGGAGTTTTAATTTTACTAAAAGTAAATGTTTCCTAACTAGAATCACCTTTTTCTACCGCTACTGGACCTTTGAAATCGCAAAAATCGTCCACGGCGCGGTCCATACTTTTTGCGGATGGCAATTGATGTATGGGCACATGTCTACCAAATGATAAAGAACCAAATACAATGAAAAAAATAATCTGTATACGGAGCTCATAAAAGTCAATGAATGGATAAGAAACACGTCGGGTCTCTAACGATATTTGACTATCGATGTTCTCTACTTGCCCAGTGACGGACCTGGCATGTTGATATAATATTAACAATTATTAATATTACCTTTAGTTCATAATGTTATAATAACAAGTAGCTGGTCTGCGCCAGTAACGCACTCTCAACGCACAGTTCCATCTCCAGCACAAGCAGCTAACGTAAAGCAACCGCCGACTCCTGCCGTTGTAGAGTTTAAATTTCGAGTATCCGTAACGTTTCGTATACGTTTTATAGCGTGATTCGTTTAACACGAGTGTTTCATACTTTATGAGGCAGTTTCCGGCAAGAACAAGCCGTATTGCTATTTAAATACGAGCGTTAATAATATAATATTTGATGCATACGGGTACACGCTTATCCGCCGCCGTCCGTTGAATATTCAGTCGTAATATCCTCGCAGCAAAGATATTACTTTAATATGTAAAGTAATGAAATATTTATGTCTTTATTACTAGCATGGGTACCCAGTGTGCTTATAATCAATTAATTATTATTTTATGCCCACGGCAGGCACTTTCCGGGTAAGGTAGAGAGCACCAACCGTTAGATGTCTGTCCTGAATCTGACGTGTTACTTAATATGCGGTACTCTGCTACTCGCACGCCGGATTCGAAGACTTCGGACTTCCAACCAAAGCCAATCTTCAACCTATTTGTGTAATATGATTAATAAATTGATCATATTTGTCATCAATAAGTCATCACTTAAGTACATTTAAGGTACAATTTCGATATGAATGAAATAAGGCATTAAAACAGATCAATCAATCAATCAATCAATCATTTATTTGATATGTTACCTAATACAAAACTTTTATCGAGCTTTTAGAAATATATTTTTTTCCCAAAATAGTTACGATTTGACCAAATCTTATATTATAGTTAACTGAAAATTAGTCAACTAGCATACTTCAAGGGCGGAACGCGCCACACGTGGCCCAACTTGATATACCTGCCAGCGCGTGAAGGTCACGAGCATTTCATAAATAAATATAAAGTGAACTAGCCAACAAGAAAATATAATAATTCATATAAGTTGACCTTTGAAATCCACTAGAAGTAGTTTCCAAGAATTTTCCCCTTATTTTTATTACACTCATTTTTAATTTTTTTTCCGACCCTTTCATCGTTCTACTGCTGGAACATTGGTCTCCCTCTCAGAATGAAGGGTTAAGGCCATAGTCTGCCACGCTGGCCAATTACGGGTTGGCAGACCATTTTTGAAAATGAAAACGTAATTGATCGTCGCCAATCGAAAGTTTGGTGGCTCTGGTGTTGGTACAAAATCATTGGGAGTTCGATTATTCTCGACAGCAACGTTAGTAGTATTCTACTTGTCAGGTAATTCTCATATTACATGATGTTATTGGTTAGTTTCATTCGGAAACTATATATATTTACACAAATAAAATATATATTTATACTATCCTTACGATGTGTCGGTTTATCCGCTTTGAATGTTTCACGATTCAAAGTTCAAATAAAGTGATTATTTATGTTATGCCAATGCATTTTAATAATTCAACTTTAAACGGTTAATGACTGCGCTCGCTTTCGTAACAATGGTGCAAATATACGTCCCTTGAAGCGTTCGATTGAATTTACATTTTGTATTATCGCGGAACAAAATACAAATAAAATAAGACTATCTATAAACTTTCGCTCATAATAAATACAACAACAGAAGTTATATAATGTATGTAATAATCAGAACATACAGTAATCAGTGTAACAAATTTTGACAAAATCAGTCCAGTTAATTTGACATTAACCCCAAAAAATAATTTTAAAAAAATTGATTGAAAATCGTTTGACCAACCATTCACCTCCTTTATTTTATAGGAATAGTTTCTATACCATGCGACTATCATAACGAAGGAATTATTCGCATCGTGATTATTTGCGATGTACAAGTCCGATTTGCATAAAAAGTTCCGCAATTCGGACACAAGCTACTTAGTCGCACGTGTGTGGACTTCTTTTTGATTCCGTCGTTATTTCGATTCGTCCGAATCCTCGGCAAGAAGCGGGCACGGTGTTTACATGCACTCTCGTGGTCGATTTTTTAAACATGTAAATCCAATTCTAAATTGGATTTCTAACCGGCAAAGTGAACCGTCCCTAAACTGTCCCGTATCGGAATTCTCTCCGTCGTGTAAAAATAAACAAAACAAAAAAATCACCCGCTCGACAAACTCAAATACTATTCTCATTATGGTCTTTTGAAAAGACGAATGTGTGCGGGAAATAAAAGTTCTTGTAGTGAAATTAAATATTGTTCAAGCGTTGATAGTGCGTTATTAAAGTGACATTTAAGTGTATTTTGTATATTGTGTTACGCAAGTCACTGTTTGACTGGACACATTCCGCCGTAGGAAATTGACTCACAGGATCGCGGCTCGACGTCTACCATTCACCCGTTAGCGACACGGCTAAACGCGCAGGATTTTTCACTTCGTAACAATAATGAAGTAACTAACATTGCTGAAGATATTTTTAAATTTTCATGTGTTAACATTGAAATTAAATATTGGGATCCAGTGCAGATCGAAACATTACAAAAAGTTAAGAATGCCTGTCCTCTACGGACTAATGTTTTTAAATATTTTTAATAAAGAACCCGTTTCTGTTTAATTTCCTTTAACTAATTATAGAATATTCATAATAGTTCAGATCAGGCAAATATTGGAAATAGAATGTCTTGGAATAACAATAACGATTCTGCAGTTCGTAACTCAAATTTTATTCAAATATCCATTATTATTTCACAGTCACTATTGTGTTACGTTACGAACGATATTCTATCGCCGTGATATTGTGAAAAAATTTTAACAATATCATATATAGCAATGGATTGACTTAAAAACTTATTACCATTACAGCGTGAGCGTACTTGTATTCTCTTTGATGTGGCACACACAATAAACCGTAAACTGCTTAGAGTATAAATATCGTGGGACATTAGACACGCTTCCCTAGGGCAGACGGATACAAGACCACTCGACGGTGAGGGCTTATGACGGTCGAACACCACACAATGCGAATAAGTCTTGAACTACTCTGGAACAAGAAAACTTTTACACCGCCGCTGTTTGCCAACAGATGATTTATGATTTATTTTTTCTACAGATGTGAATCGTAGGTATAATAGTATTGTAATATAAATACACATCTACAATTCAATAATGTTTATTAAAGCATTATTAACTAAACGATTTCTTTGACATAATGTAAACGTAACATTATGCTTGATATTCCCGAAGTGGTAGACAGAGCAGTGTAGTATACGCGCACGTTTCACCAGTTATGTTTACGGAATAGGCGGCGAGCCTGTTGCCATGTACCGAGCACATTTTCATACTTCGAGCAACTGCTAGAAATTGACATTGCATGTGTTCGAAAAAGTAGCAACTTACCATTAAAAAATTATAATAGTTATGCTTTAAAGATTAGCACTCGAAATAGTGTTACTTTGGTTTAAAAAGCAAGATAAACGACCTTGTGTTATATACGATATATCACAAAATGGACTTTAAATCCTCACCTGTGACAACATTCTGTTAATAACATAATCATTTAAATTCGATCTAAGTGGTTAACGAAATAAAAACTTTCATGTAGTAACGAAACTTACGTCATCTTCAACTATTAATTTTGTTATTAATATTGCTATCACAGCGCATCCACAGCCTTCGCTTTCATTTCTACGTGCAGTCAAGCGTAGACTATTATTTAATTATAAAAAATATTTATACCACAACGATAAGGAGTTCAAGTACCTACATAACTACTTGTAAAAGTGTTTTCAGGTATTTTAAGACTTTTATTGTGAACGGAAAATCATTAAATGATTTGTACGTATGTATCAACTTCACAGTGAGACCCCGGTGATGTCCTACAAGCAAATGCTCATATTACACACAACGCGTTAAATCTGTTTAGAGCTAAACCAATTGCACCTCTTGATAACAATTCCGACTATCTCGTCTAGACTATTATCTAGTTAAACCCGATTCTCCCCTACGACAAATCATAAGAGTGCTACAACGCATTCTAAATCACCTAATCGCCTACGTCTCAATTTGCACTTGCGTTCTAAGAGTTCTAAGAGAGACCGGCAGGTCGTCTGCTCTCACGATCAATTGCATCCTACACTCGAACTCAACTAGTCTAGATTAGAGCCCATAAATGTGATGTGCGCTATTGTCCCTTTGGAAAATATCATCTTGATACTGCGGTGGCTATGGTTCCTATAATATAGCAGAACGCCTCCTCGTATCGTTTTGTGAAGACATCGTAGTTTAGTTGATTTGTCAAAATTTCACAGCACAGGTCAAATCAAAGTTTGTAATGCACAACAATTTAAATATTCTCTATTTCACATTTAACTACATAAATAGCAATGCTGAATGTTAAAAAAGTTACAAACATCAAAAGAGCCAACGTTCTTCAAAGTTACGCGGTAACTAATCACAGTGGAAAGTTCTCGAAGTACTATGGAAGTAAAATTCGAAAATCTTTAAAATAATTCTCACTGGCAAACAGGACTTTAACTTATGGAGCTTGCAAGTTCACTTATCCTATTGCATATATATTAAAAATGTTATATAAGAATCATTATGAGTTATAGTGGAACAAAGCACTACTAAGTAACTTTCTCAGCGTAGCCTTTAATGCAATGCAATGGAATCGCAGTCCATTACTTACGTAGGAAGTTCAGAGGCAACGGTGGACTCGAAATGAGCTTTCAATTGAAAAGCAGTTTGCCTTTAATATTATCTACTATTGTTTACTATCATAAAAGGTTGCCTTCTCGTTCTCTCTTTTGGGAAATGAAAGGGAAAAGACAAATAATTGTTCGTTCCGCTACGGGGTGGATCGTTTTGCAGAAAAAGTGTATCGAAGCGGGCCCTAATTAGTACTGAAATCAGTAACTATGAAATTGTTCCTTTTTTAAACGTAATTTGTAAGTTGGCCCTCATTATCAATGCCCCTGGTAACTCGGCTTGTGTTGGCGACACGTCATTCATCTATAATCGTAACGGATAAACGTTTTGGCATCTGATTTTTTTTGAAGTTTTTAATTAAAAGGCAACCGCGTGAAACTGTAACGGACGAAGTCAATACCTATTGAATTTATCGGTTTCTCACGTGCTTAAACGTGGGGTTTCCACCTGCTGCCCACGTTCCTTAGCAGTGACGACTACTTCACAATTCATGGAACTGAATTTGTCAAATACTAAAATGTGAGTCTTGCACTTGTGGTTACAGACGTAGATTAGATCATTCTATTTATCTGTTATAAGTTATAATCGGCACTGGAAAATTAATATTAAGGTTTGGTCACTTCTAGATAGTTCAGTCACTGGTATCCAAGGTTTAATCTTGTATCACGATAATTCAGGTTATTTTACTGTACTTATATTCCAACAAGTGGGGGTTGGTTCCCAAACTACAATAACGTCACATTGGTTAATGATATTATAGTAAAATCGTAGTGAATTATCACTACCCGTAATTAATAAAAGACACAGGGTCTCGACTGGTCTCTCACCGGATATATGTACTCATACACATCTATTATTACATATATTTATTTAACAATATTTAATTTCGTAATATAATTAAATAGGTTTTAAGAAAATAAGAAAGTTGAATAAATCGCCTTGATTTTTACATGTGGCCTCTGATATGGATGAATGGACGGATGTACGCAAGTGAATGCCAAACTCGAATTGTAAACAAAATTCCTATTAGTTTTTACTGGTTGGTAAATTAAATATACAGTAGTCATTGCAGCTTTGAAGTAGGTGCTTGCATCCAACCGGACGTACGCTAATTGATGACTAGATCCGTTACAGAAGTACCGCTTCGGAAGCTGCACGTTTCACTTAACAATTGTTTTCTACAGAACGGATCACTGCCATTCGTATTAATAAATATCGTTTCATTGGCTTGCTACCTGCGTCGTCGTCTGATCGTACTAATTAGCAGTTAGTTGCTCACGGGTACCGGTATCTTTTAGATTTATCTCGTGTGACAGAACGTCTACGATCTCGTATTCGCTCGTGTTCTAACAGTATGTATTTAAGAACGTTCTAATTAACTAATAACGCCCGATAGCGTCGGATCCAGTCAGTTGCCGTTAGTAAAACACATATTAGAGTGCGAGTGAATAAATCATGTTTGGATGCAACAAAAAAATTTCGATGGTTACTTTCTAATTCGCACTAGTTAGATTTCAGTTACAATATATCACATATGACTCGGCCGTTGCAAGTCGTCAACACATACTTCTGTCCGTGCACTCAGACCATGGGGCATTCGTACAAATATTATAATCTCCACTTTTATTTGCTACGATCTGTTGCAGTTTGTTACTTTGCCTCGGCAATCCATGTTCACGTGTTCGATGTCAAATTTAAGAAATGCAAGATACACAGGTACGTTTGATAGAAATATGCGCTAAGTTGTGTCAAAGGGGCTTCGGGTCGGGCGGCGGCGCGGCGACGACGCAGCGCTCTGTTCCTTTTGCATTTGTTTAAAAATGTTGCAATTGAATGCATTTCGGTATGGAATATTGAAACCTCAGGGTGGGTGAGTGTTTCTCATCCGTGCACGCATGAGGGTGGGGGTGCGCACAGCGGGGGCGCCGCGCCACCGTCGCCTCCCTGCACCCCGCGTCTGCTTCCTAAACCTCTACGCAAATAGTACACGTTTGCTTGGCAACATTTCATGCTTAGTGTATACAAATAATGTACGCCGCGGCTACAAATTGCGCAAAGGGAATACTAATGCAAGCGAACGCAGCCGAAGATAAACATTCCGCCGACGATTATTCGTATTGTTGCGACCGATTCGCGACTCGCTGCTCCGTCGATATCCTTAAACGCTTTAATGACATTAAAAATTCATTAAGTCGAGTCCTATTGAACGTCCGTTGTCTGCCACTTCATTAGTCTCAAAACGCTTCCGTCGGTCCCCCGTTGAATCCAGTGTCATATTAGCGTACTTTAAAAATCTTTTCAATTAAAGTTTTGTTCCATTTGGACTCTATGAGTACAATTTCCAAATCTAAATTGCTAATCTCTTCATTCTTCAGACTTTATAAATGTCTGATTTGTTTGGAATATCTAGTAAAACACTTTGTCGTATATATACGTGAACCGTGTTCAAGCTTGTGTGAATTACTTGTCTATTAAAATTTGTCGTCCACGTACACATGGATAGCGCATGCTCAACCTTGACACCGTGGCGTGGGGCGTCTTCAAACCATACACTGGAGCGATTTTATTTTGTTTTATTTAAAAATGGCTTGGATACATCCGCTCGTTAATATAATAAAAACACGTTGTATTCATACTTTAAATGTAGTTACGAGGTGGTCGATTTTTAGCTATTGGCCGCATCCGCTTGCATCCTTTACCCGGTTTTGTTTAAACGAACGACCGTTAACGTTTTAGTCGCAGTCGCCACCGGCAATCCCCAAGTGCGCTGACAATTTACCAAAAGGCTGGCCCCACAATCTGCCGGTGACGTCGGCGCATAAACACTACCGCTCCCTAGAGCGGATCCGCACAAAGTCCGACTGATTCGCAATGCAAAACGCATTGGCCGGCCCACCTATCTAATATTGCCTGATGTATTTTGAATAATTGCTGGGTACGCCGGCGGCTGATTGCGCTCGCTACAAAGAGACCTGAACGTGCAACGGAAAATGTCTTGCTGGGGATTTGCGGTGGTTTGTGACCGTTTAAACCCACGGTTGCGAGCTAAAAGTGGCGCGCGCGGAGAGTGCGGACAGAGGCGACGCGCGTGACGTCACCGCGCCGAGACACCCCGCGCCGAGCATTAGCGGACACTACAAACAATCCTTGTTGCCCACTCGTCCACCCGCTTATAACATCACAGTGCCGTGAATTACATTTCAATATATTATATTGAGTTAAATTTGAATTAAATTGTAAAGCGAAGTCGCTATGTGATACTATCAATCGCTATCAGAATAGCTGATGCGGATAGCGGATGATGTTGCATATATTATATTACTAAAGACTATCTCTCTCTCTTTCTCTGATGCATAATATGATAATTCATGCGTACCAGCTTACTTATCAACCAGCAATCTTCGCCAACAAATGAATTATTGTAGAGAAGCCAACTATATTTATTCAATTAGGCATTCCTGATTTCTTTCATTGTTAACTAGTTTCATTTAACCGTTACGTAGAATTTTTTTTTTATCATAAAACGGAACCATTAACACGCGATTCAGTTGAAATATAGTTGCGGAAGAAATATATTGTTACAACGAGCGATCAATGTATTTATTTTGTAATTATGCAAGCATCGCGCGCGCTGTATTATGAGTACGTATGAACGTGTAACGATGTACGTATAGCGCTACTGGCATTCTTACTTTACATTGAAACATACCCACCTCAAATTAACTTATAAAAAATCTTTCTCTTCTACCATATTAAAAACACATTAATTTAACACTCAGTCGGAATGTGAAAATAACGGTGTGTAAATGTAACTGGTGAAATGTGCGAGTGCACTACACTTCTATGTCTGACTCTTCGGGATCACGGACGTGATGTTACGGAGGTGTGTTACGTAATATCATTGCGTGTGTACGTCACAGACATGACAGTCGTTACTCTGCCGCTCCGTACGAGTAACAGGCGTGAAGTTACACATGTACTTATATACATGATATTATCATTTTCTAGTGGAGCATTGAATGAATTGCAATCGTAATGTTACTTTCCACGTTGCATTCAGGAAACACTTGTATTTGATATAAATGCATAGAACAATTGGATAACGACGCAGTGTTGTCCCGCTGCGTGTAATACCGCTTTTATTGAAGCAAACCAGCGGAAAATACTCATAACGAACACAATGTAACCGTTCGACTTTCCCGGCGAGATGCTCCCACGTTCTTTCCGCTATCGACAATACCATTATAATCAAGACGTTACACCAGCAAAGCACGGAGCTCTTATAAAATAGATTTTAAATGGAGATGTTAGTTATACGAGGACATCGGTTTTAAGAAAATTTCACACCTGTCTTACCATATTCGGAACACTTAACGCGTGAAACGTTACGCTAACGGTGACGTCAATAAATCGAATTAATGAATGGGCAAACTAATAAGGCGTAAACTTTGAACTCATTTAAGACGCCTTAGTCGTACATCAACAACTGAGTAGGTCCATATAACAGTTTCATTACTTCAATAAACTGAAACAAGTTAACCTTGATCGCGGAAAAATGTAAAATGAATTTTACGTACCCTGGAGCGCATAAAAGTGAACTGTTTTATTTTGATGTCCAGTCAGTCAGCCAGTCAGTCCGAACACCTTGTCGATTGGTTAGAACGCGAACGAACTATCATTCCGAGTGAGCGAATTGATCTGTTTAATACGTACGTTGCCAGTGTATAGACAAATTCGGGAACTAAAATATTAAATTACCAGTTCGAAAATTCTAACCGATAACAACGTGCAAACGCTCGTACGCGTGCGCCTTGGACGCCTATTTGTACCGAAGCATGGACATTAAATTCAACGGGAACATATAACAAGTCGTAGTTTGGAACGCGAATTCTAATTACCACAGAATAATATCCACGATAGGAATCGATCTAACGGCGGTCGCCACCCCGCCTACGCCCCCTTGCCCCTGCAGTGGGCGCGGTGCGCTCTGCAAGGCCGTGGAGAAGTCAAATTGTTGATTCATCATCGTGCCACTATGCGATAACTGATTTTGGGACCGAAGTACCGTCGCTTAGAATATTTAACGTAACTTAGTTACAGTTAATTGGAGAACGACGTTTGGGAGCTGCGCTGTGCAGGCGTCATCGTTAGCTCCATGGCGCGCTATCGCCGCTATGGCTGACACCGACTCCAAAGATAACAATAATTGTACCTAGATTATATTATCGTAATAATTTGAATCACTTTGACTCATTATGCTTTTTACTTTCTAGTGCATACTTATTTGTTTTAGAATACTTATTTAGTCACCCATTCATTCGCTCTACATGTCTATTACATAAGAAACGTGTGATAAATATATTTAATCAATTTCTGACAATGTACAAAATCTAAAAGAAATCACATCGTGGGTGCCTACGGCTCGTTGCAGGTTGAAACAGTTAACAATTGGACCATCATCTAATCCGTGTGTCTCCAAAGAACTATAGCTGGAATACCACTGCACCGTGGACATGTTGACCGCGTTGGTTGCGCCGGGTGACCGTATCACTTGCAGGATTATTTAAGCTTAGGTAATTTTCGTTACCCGAATGGTATTAAACATGACTAAGCGCGCAAATAGAATTACCTGCTATGTACGAATAATTCCGCGTTGTTTGCGGTCGACTTCAATTTCCAACGTCAACCGTTGATAAGTTAATTAAACATTTAGTCTGAAGGATTATATTCGCAACTGTATTAATAATAATATTACAAAATTACAGACGGTGTGATGGTGTTTTGAAAACGTTTACTAAACATATTGGGTGTAAAACTGGTGTATGCTATAGCCCTCTATCTGTGCGTTCGCGGAAATATAGGCGTGGTGTTAAGTCATGTTTATATATATATATATAATATACATAATACATTATTACACCCAAATCGTTATCCAGTATACTATACAATACCCGAAGGATATTCTAAATTGTATCTCTGTATTTATACAATGTGCGACGTGTGTGCTCAATCAATGTTGATTTCAAACTCTCTCGTACAGCTACACTAGATATTGTGACTGATTTTCACTACATATTGTGACTGATTTTCACTACATATTGTGACTGTCCGAAGTAAGGCACACTGGTGTGTTGTTTATACAACATAGTCGTCAACATAACGTTACACAATATATTTTGAAAGTATCTAACAACAACTTTACCTTTGTGATTCCGCTGAATTCTTAAGTTCTCTTTGTTAAGGTCCACCTTGCGGATATGATACGCGAAGAAACTAAAATAAGAGTCTTTCACCGTTATATGTAATCTTAAACCATACTGTTTCATACTTCTTATATAGTAGCAGATAACTTACAATTATGTTATGCTCGTATTAATATAATTTGATTACTACAACAATGGGCACAAGATAAACTTATACCCTCGCCTTTTTTGTTACAAGACACTACGTACTACTTTCGTTTTATCCTAAGATACATATTTGCAAAGTACATAATATCAAATATCAGCAACAGCATACTTCCGGTCATGTATAATATTGGATTAATTTTTTGAGATCAACGAATTTAAACTGTAACATCAGATGATACTAGACTCTTGATACTGACTCTACTACTATACTAAATACTAAGCCGCAGATTGCAGGTACAAATTCACCCAGGCCCAATATCTATATAATGAACACTAACATTTGTTTCTTGTATCCATGTAAAATTATTCTAATGTTTTTATTATTCTAATATTTATTATAAAATATCGTAAATTAATATCTATAGATATGTAACTGACGTATGGGGGTGTCAGAAGTTCAGGAAATCGATGTCCGGTCTGCAAATATTAGGCATTTGGTGCCTTCTACCTAGCACGCAAGGGACCTGGAATGATAGTATAACAATAAAAATAATAACAGTGAGAGTTTTAATAAATTGTTGCGAAGTACACACTAAGCCACCTTCGCCACTAACGTGTCGACTGCGAGACATCTCGAAAGTGACCATTTGTTAAGAGCCACTTCGATTTATCACACAGCTGAGACTGCTATACAAATATGACGTAAAAAGTAGCCCGCCGTCAAAGCTTTTCCGAGCGAGCCCATTCTAGGAAAGTAACACATTAATTGGATACCTTTTCCTTTATCAGTCTTGACGTAAGTCTCTGCTAGGAAATTGCAGTGTAAATACAAACACAGGAAAAGATAAATGTATTTATTATTAATATTTTTCTCTTTTGTTTGTACTTCCGTTTCTATATTCTTTTAAGCGGAAAATGCGATCTGGGATGTTCATAAAGATTGTTATTATAAATTTGAAGTCAAGTGCATTTTTCAAAGAAATTACAGAATGAGGAAGGAAGATGAATGTCGTGAATAATAATAAACGTAACATCACGCCTGTTATCCCCGAAGAGGTAGGCAGAGGAGTGTAGAACACTCCCACGTTTCACCAG
>DWDU01002053.1:0-13375 GCA_018245575.1 Jemadia suekentonmiller
TTTATTCCAGTTTATATATTTGGACGAGATATATATTATAAATAGTGTGGTCATTCTATCGTAACTTTAGAAAATACACATAGTTATTGTTTAATGGCGTAATATGGTTTCTTATACATACACCCATATAATATTATAGCTCCACCTGTGATCACATATCTGGAAACGTACGCTTAATCTAAATTATGCATTGATGCAATAGAAAGCTTGTTCATAACTTAAAATTAAATTATATACCAGAACCGATTATTTTAATTGCATCTAATAAAAATATTTTTTATGAAAACGAAGACTCGAATGTAAACTGGTCAGTGTGTAACCAAGTGGTAGTGTGGTAAAAAATGGTAAAATATTGAACAAGTGTACTGTGACGATAGTTTTGATCGATTGGACATCGACACATACATAATATAGATAAATAAAAGGAGACTTTTGGTGAGTTAAAGGACGACAATGGTCAACGATTTTGGAGTGAAACACTTATAATATTTACAGTGTACATGATCAGTGTGGGTGTTGCGATTTTTTCAGCATTTTGCGGCTTCACCGTTTTAATTTTTTTTTGTTGAGAACTACAAAGTTGCCAATCGTATTGTCGAAATTATTGTTCAAATTAAAATGTTAAAAACGTCTCTAGATTTTACGATAACGTTTAACGAATATTGTCAATGAAATCATACAGTGGCTAAATATATCAAAGAAAGTTACGGCTTTTAGTGCACGTGGAATGAAGTTCCAACACAATCTCACCTCATCAAATTCTCAAAGTGTATGAGGGCCAACCGCGTCCGGTTCTTAACTTGACAAATTGATTGTAATGTACAAGTGGCGTTGCCCAACGAGAAGTTCCTGTACCAAACTACGACGCCATAACACACGTAACATAAGACATTTCGCCAGTTACCTTCAATTTTCCAGCGTTTTAGACTTTTGTCTTATTATTGGGTTTTACAAATCTGAAATTCTCTGTAGAAGGAGCTTTACAGTTTAGATTTCTACCTGGTGTATGGCGTTAGGCTGACCGCATATTTGATGCCTGGACACAGAATAACTGGTAAATCGTGGGAGCGCACTACCCTCTACCGACCTTTTCCAGGAAATACAAGGGTATGTTGTGAGAGTCAGTGTTACAATTCTAGGATCGGTAGACTAAAGCACATAGTCAAGCACGATTGTATTTCGTTGGAACTATCCACCGTACCTTTTCAGCCGTTTAGCTTTTTGCAATGAGGTGACGTACTAAATAACATAAGTGGACTTATGTTATAAGGTTCAGTTCAATAATATAAACGTTTGGATTTTTGACTTAAGTGCTTTAGTCTGCCGACCCTAGAATTGTAAGCTTGTTGAAACGTTTGAGACACAAAAATTCAAAAAAAAAATGAATAGAGAAATCCATTTGAAAAAATTCTTGGAACGAATGAGATTAATGTAAAAGCGAGCGAAAGTAACAAAAGACAACTCGTCTGAAGTAAAACTGAGTGTTTTCACTCTAGCAACGGATTTTTTATTAGCTTTTGCTGCATTCATTTTAAATTAACTAATAAATTCCTAACGTGGTACGTAATATTCGTTGAATCATGTGATACTGTAATTGAATTACTAGGATATGTGCTTGAAATCAATTTTTATTTTGAAACCAAACCAACAATTTAAAAAAAAACAAATTAAATTGATACACATATTTTTTAAACTTAATTCCATTTATCTCACGTATTGAAATAATACTGACAAAGATATTCAAGATGTCTACCACGGAATAATACATTTTGATAGGTCTTTGATAACTAGGTAGTTAAAATTTTTATTCATACCACAAATATGTAAGTTTCCTTGGTGAATTTTTTAAAGATGTTGGAGTACGGCTTGCTAACGATTCTTTATCGTCATTATGAACCATCAACTCACTTTTACAATTTCAATATTAGAGAAACTGAACATTAAAGGTGACACTTTCTCTTGGCGAAAAAGGCAGCGAAATATTATATTTGAGTGAAAATACTAAACGATACAAGACCAAGTACCGCTCACCGACAACAAGGTATTTATATGAGCGCATTAGCTATTTATCACCATCAACCCAAGTTTTCGTTGGACACGAATCTCCTCACACAAGGAGAAGAATTACGGTTAGTTTTCCACTCTGACTAAATGCGAGTTGGCTGACAAATGTATTTATGATTTGTTAAAAATGCAAACTATATTATATACATATAACAATTTTCTGTTTACAATAATTAAGATAATACCAGTAAAAGGTGGTTTGGCGGTCAATGTCAAATTTTCGTAAACGTTTCTATGGACGAGAGAGCACGTGAGCGAACTGCCTTGGTAGTTTATTTGGTTTGAAAATAATTGATTTTTGGAATTAACGTGATAACAGTGTTTATATTTTAAAACGTATGTAATCACCGAAGAGGTATGTAGAGGAGTCTTGTACATTCCCACGTTTCACCAGTTACATTTACGTCCCACTAAGGAATAGGCGAACCTCTTAAAAATCTGAATAGCGCCCGTTCCGGCATTTGAACCCAGGACCTCTCGATCGACAGTCGCGCTTGCAACCAACACAATCAACGAGGCAATGAGGCTTTTATTTTAACTTGGTGTAAAGTAAAAGCTGTATAATGAACTACAAATAACTATAAATTAAAATACTCCAAAGTAGAATTACACAAGTACTGTGTGCTATGGACAATATACTGATAACATTTATTTAATACAATTTTTTTATAAGACCCCATACAGATATTTATGCTGGGCAGGAAATCAAACCTGAGACTGTCAACATAGTGGTATGATGATTAAGTGCTGAACAGTGTGTTTATTTTGTTCTCCTCCTTTACACTACATAGTTTAAAAATACAACACAAATCATAAAAATTTAAATCAGTTAGGTTGTTCCATGGTATATTAAGTTCTAGAACAATCTGGCCCTGACACCATAATAGTACTGGAAATCATTATCTCATGCAAATTACTGTATTTAGTCATGCCAACAATCACTGATGCTTGCAATGTTGTAATCCAGTTTAGGCATTTGTATATGCATACTAAGTTATCTCAAAGCCTTTTCTATAGGACATAAAATATAAATCGTAAAAAGTAGATGTACCTCACTCCTCTACCCACCCTTTAATGGAAATATAAGTGTCATGTACAAATGTACTAAGTGATGAAATACTTGATCTTACTTCTTGGTGACATTTATGCTGTTTTAATTTAAATGCAGAAGTCTACAAGTTACGTCCACTGCACACAGTGTAAGACATGTGGTCAAAACAAAAGTTAAAAGTGAGCTAAGCTGGCCACCGAATGATTAGTAGTTATTGGTTCTTACAGGCGATTTGTGAAATCCTATTGACTATGACATGAAAGTCTCAAACAATCACAAGTTCATATACTACAATTCTGAAATAGAAATTACCACAGTCAATATACTGATATATTTTATATCACAACCATAAAACTGTAACAATCCACTTTCTTATCAGGTGAAGTTTACAAATTAATAACCTATAACACTTTTTAGTCACATTTTAATTTGAGCATTTTAATTGGTACTGTGCAATAAAATAATTGGCAAGAGTTATTTTAAACTGTTGCATCATTATCAAATATAAATGCAGTCTGCATTTCTGATCCTATCAGTGATTTTATCTACACTGCTGCAATGCTTTTCATATCAAAAAAAAAGATTAATAACTTTTCGTAACTGGTTACATGTATAATGTGCCTGAACTTTGTGATTGTTCCAGTTTTTACTAATTTTGAATATGTTATATATTGCATAGAAACACCACCTATTGTAGGCATAGATGTATCAGTAGATTGCTTTTTGTATTATTATGAATTCATTGAATATCAATTTACAGATATTGTGTGTACATAGAATTAAATCGTAGAACACCTTTAACTGTTCTTGCTATTATTTGTGGATACTAAGCCTTATGGTGACTATTATAATATTATTATCATAAGACTTATCCACATTGCCATCAGATTCCAAAGTAAGGATCTGATAAAGAACAAATACCTACATTTATATCAATTGATCCTTTCATTTACACCCAAATGCAGAATAAACACTTGTGCTCATCACATAAACATTAATTCTGAGAATTAAACCCAAAAATTTTAGTGTAGGAATCAGATTGGTTAATAAATCTGTTACTGGATCTCTAAACCAGGTTTTGTACACTATTCATAAATTTTCTTTTATATGAGTTTTGAATACACCACATTTTTCTTCTTTAATGTAAATCATAGACAAACAGGGTATCTAACAAATAACATGTATGTATATGGTTTATAAAACCGATCACATTGTGAACTCCAACCCACATGCCCAGTGTAGGGATTATGGGTATAATCCCACAGGAGAACCCTATGTCGAGCAGTGGACTGCAAAAGGCCAATGATGATAACAGTTAAAGATTTTACCTTATTCCTTTAGAGATTTCATTGTATGGAAAGACAAGACATGGAATTGTCAATGAAGTATGTTGATTACTCTTCTTTGACAATTAGTAACTAGATAATATTTGTATAATATATGAAAAAGCAATATTACAATACTAAATAAGATACATAGTGTTTAGAGGTTTTGGATTTAAATTTAAATCAACCAAAACAGCATAATTATTAATTGAAACTTTATTCCTTATCATTACTGAACAAAACACATCCCAATCTTCATGCTTCTTTTTTCAAACACAATGTTCAAACGTAATTTACTAAAGACTTCTCACTAGAAAACAAAAAAAACTCTATGGCAGACTGTACTTCTCAATTGTTGTCTCAAAGTTTAGATAGTTGAACACGTAAATAAAAAATAAAGAACGATAAAACTCACCTCTTTGATGGTTTCCAACTTATGTTTGATATTGGGATCCACATCTTCAGAAATTGGCAACACTCTATATTGTAATTCTGAGCCTTCTGCCTTATGTACCACTGCTGACATATCTTTGCTCACTGCTTTGTTACCAGCTACGGGCATCTCTAATGCATCCACAGGAGGTTTGCTTGGGCCCCGAGAAGACGATGCCGAAGGTGCTACATCAAACTGAGGTCTCTCTAATACTTTCATGCTCATATCCTCATCAATCTTTGCTCGCAAGCGATTCCTGTCCTCCAATAAATGCGGATCATCACCTTCTTCTCCATGGCGAACGATACCCACTACTGGAAACTCCCCAACTTCGTTTTGAGCGAGAGGGGGTGGCATGAGAAGTTCGGGACCAGCTTTCTGGATTCGCTTGTACACATTGTAAACACTATCGTTCACACTAGTAGAACTTTTAAATTCTGGCAAGTAAAAAAGTGCACCTAACCACACGATGCCGAATGTCAAAAGTACTGAAACAATCAAATATTTTTCTCGAAGTCGAAAGGAACGTCGAGATATGGACGGCACGGGGACCCCATTCACGAAGCGCTGGTAACTAGGCAAAATTCCCGTCATGTTTACGTAAACACTAATTCTATCTATCAGCCTAAATAATAAACAGTGTCAATTTGTGATTGACGACCGTCAGCCCGTCACTAGCGGTCGCCATTAAAAGAGTGCCAAGCTAAGGACTGCCAAAGTGCCAACTTGATGTTTTCCTGTCTAGACTACACTGTGACACTGTGAGTACTGGTTGGGTTACCAGGAGTTGCATTCATTCACTTTATATCTATTCTATTTGAAATAGTTTTAAACTTTAATTTTGTATATTTGAAATAGTTATAAAACAAATGATCCGGTATTGTAACAATCTAATTAAATATACCTATAGATTTGTTTGTTTAAACAAATAAAGCTAACGTTTAATCAGTGCCATCTACCATCTTCTTGCTTACTATTTTATGTCCACCGATGTTCTATAATGTAATATGTGAGAGTTAGATGGCACTGACTTAAGCACAAAATGTTACAATGGTTGCAAGCGCGATTGCTAATCCAGATGTAAGTTCGATTCGCGAGTCCGGTATTATTGGATTTTTTTAACTTAGATTGCCCAATTGAAATATCTATTCCTATCACATTAGATTCACTACACTCCTCTGCCTACCGCTTCGGAGACTAGAGGCGTTACGTTACGTATATTCACTAAACATGTCATCAATATTATAAATCAAAAACTATTCATACAACTACAGCAACTAACATCGTCGTATAATTTTGTTTATATAGAAATAATAGCGATTGAGCAAAATTTAAAAAAGTATGGACTAAATAGCCTTTTTTAAACCAAACATTTCTTGACTGAACTAGACCCTTTCGAATCAAGAACATAGAGGGATTTCTCTGTCGTATATTAGTGTACGTTAAGTACCTTTAACTGTGTGATTCAACAGTATTGATTATATATGGTCTACTGGTAGCCCTATTTGGGTTTTCAACATCGAACAAGTATAGAAAACTCGAATAGTTTCGAGCTATTTGATACGAAGACGTAAAAAGATAATGAAAGTTGAAATCCGTTTTTTAATAAATTGTTCGACCACCTTCAATAACGATTTCAATAAGGAAAAATAATACACACAAATAATTGCGTCGTTTTTATTTTTTAATTATCTTCAATTTATAGTAAAAAAATAATTCATATGATACGAAAATTCTAACAGTAAGATTCATATTACAATCATACAATATATCAGGTAAAAGGATAGTTACGATTAATATATACCTCAAATGAGATCAATTCATCCTTATTAATATAACATTGACATCATTAACATTACTACAAGTAAATTCATTAAATAATTACTTATGATTTATGTCAACGATTGTCCCTGGCACCACATTCACTGAACAATAAAGTTCAACTTGACTTATGACCGCTCTGACACAAGTTTTAATATAATCTATTTACAAAACATCTAGTGCTACGAACGAGGCTTAAACCTTGACATGTAAAAATCGCAGTCTGGGCAGTATATTGCTGGTGGATTAACAGTCTTTTTACGACATAAATTACATGGCATCTTTTGACTTGTTGCTAGGGAAGTCGTATCTCCACTAGAATAATTAGTCGCCATTTGAGGCGGCACCGGAGATTCCGTGCCGCCTTTCGTACCCGGTTCGAATGATACCGACTTTTTCTGTTGAATTTGTTTAGGCGTTGGTAAATGTTGATACGGATTATAATTATTTTGTGCGTATTGATATTGGGCTACCTGTTCATTGCTTGGTACGTTCTCATTGTTAGTATTCTGAGTGTACATGGGACGCTGCTGTTGCTGCGAATTAGCGTAATGCCTCACATCTGCTGCTCGGTTTTGATTATTATTTTCAAGATAATAATTGCCGGGAATTTTCTGATAATTGTTATTGCCATAGTTGTCAACGGGCAAGTCGCCATGCGGTGGAGGAACTCTCTGATACGGTGAATGGGCGCTGTAGTGATTCCCGCTATTTGTTTGGGGATATCGACTAGAATAATCGGAGTTAGCATAGCTTGTCGGTGGGTTATGGTAGCTCTGATAAGCCAACGAATTGGTGGGCACACTTTGGTAAGGCGAAGAGTTATTATTCTGCGTGTTCTGATTGTACTGACGATTTGTACTATAGTTATTTGTGGTTATTGCCGGAGAGGCGGAGTGTTGGGGAAGCCTATGATAGTAAGCGTTATTAGGAGCTTGGTTTAATTGGTGAAGTTGACTCGGCGCATGAGGATAGGTGTTAGGTACAGGCCTCTGCAGATTTGGGATATGTTTCGACATGTATGGAGGATTGTGAGCAGTAGGAGTCAACCTATTAGATGGATTTTGACTGAAATTCGGGGGACTTGCGTTACTTTGATTTGAATAAGTATTCGGTGGTTGGTTATAAGGAATAGAATTTGTTGAATTTTGCTGGGCATTGGCAGGAAGTGCTTGATATATTTGGGTATTATTTGTGCCAATTTGATTTTGATTAATTTGAACCGGTGTAGTGGTTCCATGTACTGCTGTCGTTTTCTGCGAATTGTACTGTTGCTGCGGTCTTGTCTGCGCAACTTGGTAGGTTGGGTAAGAATTTTGTACCCGAAAGTATTCGGCATGATTACCGTCACCCTGTACATACGATGTTTGAGACAAGGATGATATCGTAGACCGGGAGGACTGGCTGTCGAAAGAGTCCTGCCTTTGCAGCGAAGGTTTCTCCGTCTGTAGCGGCACCGTAGTTAACTCGGGTTTATTCATGGCCGATTTTAGAACACGTTCTAAAATTGGGTTCGGGATATAACTATCATCTTCCTGGTCCTCCGCAGTAGCCACCAGTATTACCTGATCGCAAAATGACACAGATTTCTTTTTCGGTTTAGTACGGTCACCGTACTGGACGCTGTTGTTAGTTGATTTCTGATCATTGTATTCGTCCTCCATGTGTACAGGATCTATAGAGGACGATGATGCACGCCGGCTATACATTCCAGCGTTTGACAGATTTGAACAATTTATTACATCTCTGTTAGCGCTTATACCTACATACCCAACATGCGATCTTTCGTTATCCGCAGATGTATTTTGTGAGGTATTTTCAAATTTAGAGGCGATATTTCTTACGTTATTGTTATTCTCGAATACATTTTGTACGTGGTTTTCATTAACGTTTGACAACTGTCCTTCTAGAGAACCAGATCGTTTCAGTTTTAAAGCAGCCTGTTTGGCCTGCAACTCTTTTAGCCAAGTATCGCCAGTACTTGCTGCATCTTGAGTGACTTTTGCCTCCTCATTTCGTAAAATTTGATTTCTCTTCTCTTGCAGTTGAGCTAAGAGCGAACCTTTTGTAACCTCTATGTGTTCATGTTCCGGTCGTTGGGTCACGTTGGAGTTAAAATGTTGAATATTATTTAATTCTTCTTGTAATGGAGTTAAGTCTATGGGGGGTGGGGGTGGTGGGAATTCTTCGCTTGGCTGTCGTGAGTGGTTAACAGAGTTCATTGGACTCGGATAGGGAGGTAAATCAAATATTTGTGGCGATCTTCTAACTGGTAATGCGCAATCTACAACATCAACACCATTATCAAACGCATTTGTAAGATTTTGAATATTATTATGCGTAGGCTGTATGGTGGGTATTGGGTCTCTTTTAACTGGACTCTGTTCTTGGTGTATCATTGCTTTCGTTACAACTGTGTGAAAATTTTGAGACGGTGAATCCTCTAGTCTGTCGTAATGATTAACCGAATCACCTTCATACGATGGCAGAAAAGGTAACGACTGCGGCTCATCACCATATTGTTCAGAAAATCCACCATCTTCTTCATTATCCTGATTATAACCGTACTCTTTACGAGTTGCAGGTAAAGGTTGCTGCGGTCGTAGTTGTATACCATGCTCGTTTGCTTCTGTTTCGAACTTAGGCCCGCTAAGCTGAGAAGTCGTTCGGAGCGGCGGCGGCGGAGGCACCTTTGCCGCAGTTAACATCTTACCAGCACTCCCATGAAAGCTCTTTCTCATAAGTTTACTTCTTTCCAAGTTTGGATTCGTACCGCTTGAAACAGTATATTCCAAGTGGCCTTCAGATAAATATCCGCTTAAATTTGTCTTGTCTTCGCTCTTTCTTCGACCGACTTCACCATCATCAATTGACGAAACTCTTTTGTCTTTATTATTGGTATCGTTGTTAGCGTCGGCCCCTTCAGTTAAGTCTGGCATAGATCTATTTTTTCGACGTATTAGTCCGCCCATTAACAGTTTTCTTCGTATTTTATGTTGTTTCTTATTTGCTTTTTTGTCTTCGACGGGTTCTTCTTTCTTATCGTTTGTTACAGTTACTTCCTTTCGTGCACGAACACGATCTTCACTTCTGGATCGTTTATCTCTAACTTTTTCTTCTTCACGAGATTTATGTCTAGGGGGACGTTCACGCGGCAAATTATCAATATCGTCTTCAACTGTTTTAGGGGATTTTTTAGAAGATCCCTTTTTCTTCGGTAAAGTTGCATAAATTTCGATTGTAGTATTTTCAAGACCACCTTTTGTATTCCTTACAGGAACAGTTTGAGGTATTTCAGATATTCTATTCCCGGCCATGCGTCTTTGAAGACTGCGAGCTCGCATTACACAAGTGTTATGTTTCATTCTTGCGAATGTCATCGTATGAGGGTTATTGTAAGGAGCATCCATTGCAGCACGAGCTTTAGATGCCGCAGCATCACATAATACAAGCGCAGTTTCATAATCAGCGGCATCTTCCGCATGACGAGATTTTTCTAGAAGTCGGTCTGCTTCTAAACATAACGCTTCGCAGTCGCCTCGAGTGGTTAATTCTGGTATCTGAGCCAATTGCAAGTTGTGGCGGAGGCCTTGTTGTAAAGGCAAACTATCCGTAGATGATAGCGAGTAGGAATCATACCCAGCGTCACATGAACCACCACTAGACAATTCTCCTTTCCTTGTAGGGCTGCCGGGAACACTTCCCGGTCCCCTACCACGAGAATACATGTAAGGACTCTCGGCTGTCGACGAGGATGCGGACGACGCGCTATTGCGATCTCCACTCCAATTTCCGGAATCTCTCCGTGCTCTCGGACGTTCTTGCGTATCCGATGCGGAACTAGTACTTAAACTACGGGCTAATTGAGCTCGGCGGCTAGCTTGCGCTTCCAACATATTTTCCACCGCTTTTCTACTAACATAGTCGTTCTCGTTGTCGGGCCCCGGCGTAACAGCTCGTCTTGCGAAGCCTGCGGCGGGCCGTTCCGGTGCTGGTGTCACGGCACGCCTGGGCTCGGGCGCCGGGAACGGTACAACATCTTTAGGGGCATGACGAGTATCACAAGGTGTTCCGTCTATTGCCGCGTAAAGTAGCAGCAACGGTTGGAAACGACCTCTACGGCATTTGTCGACAACATGGGACCATTCGGGTCCTATTTCCTTGACATCTGCGTCGTCGAAATAGATCCATAGACGTAATTTACTATGGAAGAAAAAGGTTGAATAATGTTTGCCGTAATAGGTAACGAGGCCAACGAGGCGATGAGTAGCTCGTGCCGCCCAGGCGCGATCTACGCAGGCGTGGAAAGCATCAGTGGGGCGCAGTTCAGTACCCAAGGCTGCGTACACTGCAGCCACATGGTCAGCAGGAGGTCGCTCGGAGTCCCAGACCATGCCGATGGAGACTACTTCTGGACGATTCATTAGGGTGCGGCAAATTTGTATTTTTGCCCCACAGGCGTTCTGTAAAGATAACAAAACCGAATTAATAACAACAATAACAATGATACCAATCCTCTATGTAATTCAATTAAACATTATTCGATAAGCATGTAGCATATACGAAGAAACATTGATTTGTGCTATTTACCGGACAATCTCTAATGTCACCCATTCCTCCCGCTTTACGCAGCAGCAAGCCGAAGCTATCTCCATGTTCGCCAAGAGCCGCCTGAGCTGTCAAAGCCGTCGCTGATACATAATGCACCATCTGTAAATATAATATGTGCGTTTAAAACTTCAACATAACAATACTGTGAAAGCAAGCGTTGATTACTTACAATTACAATTAAAACGATTATTACAACTTTACGCCAGGTTCTTTACGGGATAGGTAGAGAGCACCACGTGCCAAACATCTCTATCATCACAGAACTGCCGCGCATCTTCTACATTCATCACTCTTTTCATACACACACGCCGATTATGGTGACTTCTGATTCATTTAGAAGTATCTGAGTTATTCGTTCACGGTACGCCATAATAATAGTAATGCCTCATTTAATGCAATACCTGAGTAAAGGGCAGTGGCTCGGACGTGGCTTGACAGGCGCCACAGACAGACTGCTCGACGAGCATCATGGCGAACTTCCGATGCGGTACGCAGTGCGGCGCTCTGCACGCGTCGTCGTCGCGTTTGTCTCCGGTACCGGCTGCGACATGCGCGTGGACCCTCAGCAGGAGGTGCTCGAAGCATTCGCTCGCGTCTGCCATGCAGCCTAGTTGGAAGCGGGCGCCATTGCCACCGAGCGCCCGACGGAGACCGTCCGCTGCAGGCGCCCGCTCCGCAGACCATTGCAGTTGAGCGAATAGTTCCTGGAAATAAAGAAAAACCGTTCAGTTTATAAGTTCTAATATTAATGATTACAAACAACAATATGCAGTACCTGTCACTAACGTCTTAGAAGTTTAAATTCTTTCATTTCTTAACGTACAACATAAAATATAAAGTGCAAATATAATTAATCCGTATATAGAAATCGTGAACGCATCATTATCTTTGCTGTCGTAGTGTTATTATCCAAGCTTTAGCGAAACAAGTCAGAATTATAAACAATGAGTTCATTTTGACGACATTTATAATCAGATTTTGCCGCGGCTAACATCAAGTTTGACTCGCTTAGACCTAAACAGAAGTTTCAATATCATTTAAATAACGGAACAGGTTAGACTTGGAACTAAACCAGTATAGCACGTGTAAGATAGGTCACACCTGACGTGACCTAACCGTGCGGTTAATGACTTAAAACTTAAACTTCTTATAAATTAACGTCTTTTAAGTTACGCCTATAATCCCCGAAGAGGTAGGCAGAAGAGTGTTGTTACACTTACGTACCAAGTATGGAATAGGGTTGAGCCTTTTACCATATTAATCAAGATTTCAAGCTACTACGAGATATGTCTACTAAACAGGATTCGAACTCAGGCCCGCTCGATCAGTAGTCGCGCTTGCAAAAATACGATCAATAAGGCAGTCAAATCTTGCTATAAGTAGGTATATGTAATTTGCTAGGGTTTTGTAGCCTAGTCAATATTATACCCGCATTTATCTAAATATATTTATATAATTTTGAACAATTTTGAGTGTTTTCAATGTTTGAAAACTGAATATAACGTTAAGTTATTTGGATATTGTCCAATTAAAACACTCAAATCGCGATAAAAAAAATTTATATAGTACATATTAGAAGAAGATGTAATAGCAATTTAAATGTACAAATATCTCTAATTAATTAAGTGAAGAGACATTTATGTAATCATATATTGCTCATAAATGTTTTCGGGCTATCGTTAATGATGTTTAAAAGGTTCATTTTAATGAGCAATCTGTGTGAATGATTGGTGCGCTCCGTCCGGCGCACCGACGTGCAGCCTGCATCGTGCCTTCCGCTACTCACGCTCGAAGCAGCGGCAGCTTGAACGGATGTAGCCACGTGAAAATATAAAAAAGAAACTGCATTTGTAACAGTATGAATGTCCCATTATGAGGGAATTGGACAGGTGATGTGGTAAATTTGTGCTTTCGTTCTCGTGGTTGAAACTATGTTAACCAAATTAATTATGAAACAGATGAATTTTCATAACTAAACTAGTGCCTTTCATAACAAAATACGAGCTCTTATGATGGAATAGGAGAATATTATACATATATAGCAAACATGTTCTGAACAATAATAAAAGT
>DWDU01002054.1:0-13371 GCA_018245575.1 Jemadia suekentonmiller
CAATAGGCTCACCACCTATTCCATAGTGGGACGTAAACGTAACTGGTGAAACGTGGAAGTGTTCTACACTCCTCTGCGTACCTCTTCGGGGATTACAGGCGTGATATTACGTATAACTTTAAAATTAAAAAAAAACGGAATATCACGCCTGTAATTCCCGAAGAGGTAGGCAGAGGAATGTAGACATTCCCACGTTTCACCAGTTACGTTTACGTCCCACTATGGAAATTAAAATTTACCTAACCAATATCAAAGTGCTTGAATACCGTTTGCGTTAATACTAAACAAGTTTATTATGAATCAGATATATCGTAGAAGAACAGGTTCTTAAGGAGCATTAAATGTTTTTGCTATTATTCCACTCTTTTAAAAAATTAAACCTAGTAAAGTGGCAGATGGGCCACCTGATGGTCAGCGGTCACAGTCACCTATGGATATGTGCAACATCAGAGGAATTTCCAATGCCTTGCCGGTTTTGAAAGAGAGCTTTTTTCACGCTTTTCTTGAAGAACCCCTTATCATAGCGCTCCGATAATACCTCAGTGTGTGTTTCATACGGACAAGGAATACAAGCTGGGTTGCACAATCAATATTTATAAATCTTTTTTGTATAAATTTCACGAGTTTTTCTATTACAATGTTACACCGTACATTAACAGCTACCACCACACTATAAAAACTGCACTAGTTTTTTTCACTTCCACCCTGCACCATTCATTAATTATTTTTGTATTACGCGGGTGCTCGTTTTGGTTATTAATTCCACTTATAAATTAGATCTGTATTAACAACATTAAAATGATCAATACGGACAGGTTCACACATAATTCGTACAACGCTACTAAATATTTAGGCATCAGAACAATTATTTTCTGATTACCGATTCTGAAGGACAATTAGTGTTTCATCCTCTCCTCTCATTTGGACTTTGAAAGTATCCGGATCCAAAAACTCAGCTATGGAAGTAAAAACGATCCATTTCACTGGATCATATCCAGCTCGAATTAATAATACTGGGCATTTTTCCAGCAACAAAAAATATATAGGCAGACCAGCTGCTGCTGTCTGTGTATATAATATTTTCGACCATTGTTCCATTGTATGAAATATCCATTTCAGTTGAACTGCTCCCTCCGGTGGGGAATATGAAATAACAGGTAAAGGGGTGTAGAGTGCGGTGGATGCGGTATCAAGATACACTGGTTACAATCACTCTGCAACGTGCCCAGTCGGTTCTTCATTACAGTGGGGAAAGCTATGTGACGTAACAAATGTGATCTTCTTGACAAGTTGTCGCCTCGTTTCTGAGCGATACGAAATTGAGTTTTTGTGTTTTACAGTTGTTTGGTTTAGATTTAAACGCCAGATACAACTTTGAAATAATCACCGTAAAGTAATCGTTTATTCTAACGTCGGCCAAATTTATAAAGCGGATTTAATTGAATTGTTAAGGCAAAAAATATTTGGAAGCAAATGATAGGATGAAATAAAAATATGTCATAAGGCAAATCATGAACAATTGGTTGTGTATAATATTATGCAAATGGTTTTATAAATCTTATTCGAAAACGCAACAAAATTACCTTGAGAATTAACGCTGGGAATATTTAAGTTTTCGTCTTGAGAGCTGAATGTGATGGTCTCTGCCTGGCTCACTTTACTGACAGTTACGGCGCTTAGCTGTCGTAGCCCTGGCTATTGGCGAGATTCGGCTTACTCGTCATGCCGTGGAGTGGTCGAATAATTACAAAATACATAACCAAGGTGGTTATTATACATTTATCGATATTTTTATTGGACACGAATGTCGAGTCTTAGTCTTGGTTTAACCGTTGCTATAAAGTTTTCATATTAGTATATTTAAATAGCCTTTCGAGGTCATAGTGTTTAACCCACGAAAGGACATAAATCTTTTCCAAGACAGGATTTAGGTAAGGACAATGCTTTATGTTAATATATTGATATCTGTCGCGCAATATACCTGTTGGTTCTTGGTAGTCTGTAGTATCAGCTCACTCTGGTGAAGCTATGTTCTGCTTTAGATAGATGAAAATGTACATGAGAGTTTTTTCCACACAGTGGTCAATATTACCCGAACGATTTTTTTATCGCTTTGCAATAACCGTAATATTTAAATAACGTTGGATATAAAAAAAAGGTATTGTAGTACGAATGAAAGGGAATAAAAAGGGGGAATGGTAAAAATGCCGCGGACGTTAAACTGATTTATCGTAATACTTTTATAAATACACCCCTAAATGTAAATTTGGAGGAAAGCCAATTCGCACCGCGGCGGCTATTTCGTAATGACGTTTCGAATCGTACGAAATGGAATAGAATAGATCTTACATGAATGATAAAATAAAGATGTTATAAACGAAAAATTTTATTTCACGATAACAGTTCAACTATATATGTATGTGAAAATATTTAAAAACATAAATTTAAATTGTTTCACTGAACAAACGACAAGGTTTGGTATAAGGATTTTTAACATTTTTACCAGATAACACATTTTGCAACTATATCTACTTACGAACTTATCCGTATACCCAGACACTGAACAATGGAGCTCACACAATATTTGTTATATATCAAGTCTACTGACCACTGGTCCGACAGACTGGCGAAATGCTATTAAATAAATGAGTAGACATTGTTTCAACATTTCAAAACTCCCTTTACAATTAAACCTAACTACCTACCTAATGTTTAAAATGGCTAAATCTTTTATTCTTTCCAAAAGTTGTAATTTTCTTTTCTCCGTGGCCAGCGAATGTGAAACAATAATACGAGTAAATAGCGAATGTAGCAGTTTCGGAATAAAATCGTAACCTTTATTCGTAACAGAACGTTATCACATTCTAGAATGAATTTATACAGCGTTCTAGCGAGCGGTTTTCGAATAGCGTACCTTACTAAGTAAAGCCGTATAAAGAATTACATGTATTGTTGCGCTGTCTTTTGTTATGTCTTTTATTATGTTCGTTTTGCTTTTCGAATAATCTTTTATTGCCTATTCGGGATCTTTGATTAAATTATCATTTGTGTCTCTCAGTGCTACGGTTATTTTTGTATCTTTCTTCACCGTTCTAACGGTTGATACTTACTTTAAAACGATAAAACTTTTTAAATTCAGTACTATATATTTGGAAGCTACGTGTTTTTTACCGACTATCTCGTTGGTCGAGTGCTGGCAAACGCGATCGCTCATCGTGATGTTACGTTAGCATCTATGATTATTATTCCTATTGCCTTGGCCATTAATCTTAAAAATACGAAATGCATGACAAAAAGAATTTCAGAACTGACTAAAACTAACATCTGAATCGGGCACATGAAAAATATCCCTAGCAGCATATTTCGAAGGTTTGATAAAAGCACACGTTTGCATTTATAATATTATTGTATTATATATGAGAACCGCGAGCTTTATGCTTCCGCTGAGATGTGGGTAGGCTGACAAAAGCGCTCTCTACGTTGAGGGCGCTGGATGCGAGCCAACAAAGCGTCTGTGAATTTTGAATTTTCCCTTAAAGACAGCGTTATACAGCAAATAGGGGCTGTAATATTAAAATTTTCATTACAATATCTCTATATACATCTATAAATATATGATAAGACAAAATGTACGACGACGCTTTTAGTATTGTCATTCCAGTACCTATACGTTACATGTTAAACATTATATTGCGAGGGACTGGTACAAGTTGAACGAGCGTATAGTCACATTTACACGACAACTCCACTAGTAAATATCTGATTAGCAAGTGTTTGACTAAAACTATAAACAAACGTTAGTTAAACTCATCGAAATAGAAAATCAGCGAGCGGTTCCGTTGCGCTCGTTTATCTCGACAACAACGTTCTTGTTACGTTTGTTTATCTCTGTTAACGTAACAATTATGTATGCGGGTTATGTTACCCGTTTGTTACTATACAGCGCGGGATCAGCGGATAGAGCTAATGAGTATAATTAGCGGTGTAACAACAGTTCCCTAAGATTTATTGTGATTTAATTATAACGTTCCCTTTTATTCCGTCCGCGGTGCCGATTCTGTTGATGGAGTACACTGTTTCACGTTTGGAATAATATTTATTTAAGCGCGTGCTTGATGTAGACAAAGCAATGATGATGTTATCATTCGTTGTATGATTTGACTTTTCAATTTACTTGTTTCATCTAGTTTTTCTGCGATAGTCTATTCACCGCCGCGACCTGGCTGCAATCGGCAAGTGCTAAGTTCCATTAGGTTTGTCTAATACCATATAGCTTTAATATAATTTTGGTACTAGAGATAATTAAAAACTGGAAAAACTGCCCAACGGCTCCAAAAGTCTCAGAAATCGACATACGAGTGGTCACTAGCGGTCAGTTACTTAAGTGACTGTAAGTGTCGTCGCCTAATTATACAAGTCCTGGCTCCATCGGGAATACCAATGACTACGTGCAATCCAGCTATTATTATGTCTTTGAAATTCCAAAATTACCACGTTCGTGACGCGAAATTATGAAACGTTTGATTGGCTGTGTTTGCATCCGTGTACTTGTATTTGTGTGTGTGACATTAATTAGGCTATTATGGCGCTCAGTGACCAGGAAATGCTGTAATAATTCACAAAATGCTCTCTCATTAATATTAACACTACTGAATATGAACTCTTCATAAAGTCGATAACCGACATTCGATAGTAACATTGAAATGACAATTTGTTTTATGTTGGCTAATTGGATGTTGTCAATTTTTAAACTTTAGAAATAAGTAGATGGCAACATATAGAGATGTGTGGTCACAATAAGGGCTTACCGAGACTTAATTTACAATGTACAAAAAGCACGTCAGATCTATAAGGACACAGATATTTGTCTCTCGATACTCTCTGCCTAATCCGTGAAAGCTTTGCCGTGATGAAATAGTAATAATAAAAATCATCATCATCATCATTAGCCTGTCTTTGTCCACTGCTGGACATATCCTCCGCTGAGATATTTTCGTCCATAATACCCACGCTGAGCGTGCGGATTGCGGGTCGTAAGGCACAAATACCCGCATGGTGTACGCTTCTACCTAACGGCGGCCAAATTATTAATCCGTGCCTAGGTATGCTGAGCCAAATTCCTGTAACTCGGGACCATAATAAGAGCTACATTTCCGGCTTCCGGAGGCTTCCGGGGTTGCAAGCGCTTTCCAGCAAGCAGTCTCGGGAAGGACGACAGTATGTGTGGACGCATACTGCGCATGGACAATCGGAAGGCATGGAATAAGGCTTCAGGCCTCTCCCGTGTCCCAGTATCGGGCCCGCAAGTGCTCCACGCTAGAAGGACACCGGTGCGTTCCGTTTGAAATCCCAGTCTTCCTATTAGCGCCGAGGAAGGCCACCGAGGGGGTTTAGTGCGGTAAAAATCCCACATAACCCGGTATCTCTTCCAGGTACCGGGTACCTATTGAAGGTTTCCCCCCGTGTACAAAAAAAAGGTAAGCTGAGCCATATCGCGATTGGCCAGCGTCGAGTTTAGTCGCCACTTACCACATCCCTGTCTCCCGAGTTGGGATCGGGGAATGTATTCTTTCTCCACCCTGACACGGATTGTAATAAAAACAACATATTGACCAACCTTACAAATCAATTTCGTATCAGGCGCTTGATGTTACCGCCTAATGTCTATTATATTATCCATGACTTTGCTTCACAAAAACACGTATTTATATATGCGAGTACTCCTTTCTACATTTCATCACTTAAATATAATCTCTAACCCTAAGATCACAGAATTCATTTTAGGTCACACAGCACTATTCTTAACGATTTTACAAGCGCTTATTATTATATTCATTGACTATGTTTCGGTGCTCTGATGATACATTGGGCTCAAATGTAATAGTACAAACACGAGGCAAGAGACATTATTCATGGATGTTGTTAGGTGCAAATTTAGCGTACGGCAATATAGGTTGAGCTTGACAAAGAAAAAGGAATATCAAGGTTTTGAACGCGGGAAAACATTTTTATGGGTCCTATGTATCAAATGTATAAAATAATGAAGGTGCAACGAGAAAAGCAAATCAAAAGGGTCTCCTATTCAGTTTTTGTTTTGAACTGAAGATGAAATTATTCGTTATTAATATGCCTATATTCTAGTTAAATTTAAGTTAGGTTTACTAAATTTAAAGACGTATTAATTGAGTTAGTACTCAGCTAGGTTTGTTTACATCCCAATTGATACATAGTCACACAACGTGAGAAGGAAGAAAATCACTTTACCAATTAAGGCATATACTTTGTACAATATAATAATTGGTAATAGTTACTTAATTAAATGATATTAAAGCTATTGGCGACAAGCTCCGACAGAAATATAACATAACAGCCATTGATATTTTATACTATGAATGTTTATTTCCTATTACTAATATGTAAACCCGAAATGAACAAAGTAATGAAATTTCATTGGTTCAACATGTCCGCGGATATTACGCAGGTACGTCATGTGTATTCCAAATGTTACATTTGATCTCTGTCAAAGGTATAACAAAATTTTCTATTTCTCATCAAAAACAGCTGAAAATTACGACAACAAACGTGACCGAGAAAAGAAACCTCTATGTTACAAAAGAAACACAAACAAATAACATTTTTTGTGCTGGTAATAAAACGTGCGGTTCGACTGAACCCCGTTTCACTCTCAGAGGACAGTAAAACTAAATTTATATGTTCATAAACGAACAGTTAAATTTAACAAGCTACAGCGACACGGAGACGTGGAGGCTTAGGAAAAACAAAGAAATAAACTATATTTCGAGAGTTCCGTGTAAATTTTCACTAAAATTAAAGACTGATCAAAATTTTTCGGGCAACAAAATACCAAGTCGATGTAAAGACTTAGATAAAGATAAATATTTTTTAAATGTACATTCATTTCCATCATAATAGATAGATAAGTAATTAACAAAATCAACAATCAAACATCACGGATGTAATCACCGAAGAAATAGGCAGACGAATGAGTACACTCCCACCTTTCACTAATTACATTTAGATCCCATTATGCAATACTTAATATTTTTTTACAGAAGTTAGTACTCGTATACATCGACTAAATAAGTTAATTCCAATATGTCAGATAGAACTTTGAATTTGAATTACAAAAACATTCAACTCAAATACCTATAGTAGGTACCTATCAACGTTTTCCATTTTGCATTTTAATATTTACACCGAAAATATTCAAGTTTATATCACTTCCGTTAAGTGAATCGAGTGTATTCGTTAGCGTCCCGAGTGTTTCATTTGGAAAAATAATATCCGTTATCGGATATTCGCTTGATCCGATGTACGATCCGATAAATCTACGGGATTATATCGGGCTTATATTGCGTTTAAAAATAGTATCCCCGACACCATTGGCTTATGAACGGATTGTTCGAAAATGTAAATATTTATGTATAAGATGAACATTTTGAAAATAAACGTTATAAGATGTAAGTTTTGAACATATTCATAATCAGATATAGGTAAAAAAAATATAATTAGAATAAATTTCTTTGAGATAATTAAACAAAAATAGTATTAAAAAACAGAGCTTTTGCAATAAATATTTGTGGAGTTAGTTCACAATAAAAAACATTTTTTAAAATTCATTTAAAAGTCCAGAAGACTTTTAATTTAAGACGGTGTAATTTGTTTTATTATACTCTCCTTGTAATTAAGTGGGGGCACGATTACTTAACAACGACTAACTAACGCGTTGAAGCTAACCTTGAAACCTTAGTTAGTTACTATCAGATACTACTACTCAGTTAACTAAAAACTGTAACAGAAATAAATAGAAGTAAAGAAGACCGCAAAAAACCGAGCCGCGCTCTTTTGGACTCGAAGACAAATGAGATTTTCAATATCGTGTTGTAAAAAATATTTCCGCTCTGTCCGTCTACTGTGTAAATTTAATTATCTCGTGTGTAATTTAAAATTATATTGATAATTGTAGTGAAATGATCAAAAACTATTTCGTAATAAGGGACGACATTGTGAATTGGAAATATTGTTAAAAAAATATAATATAAAATCCGTTATCGAATGTCTACGAGATCCGCACTAAAACCCGATGAGCCTCAATCAGAACGGATTATATCCGGCTTGCTATCGAGTCCATATCCGGACACAATCATTTGCAATGAAAATAAAAATACTTTCGATATTCGGTATAGTTGATAAAAACTGTGCCGGACTCACCAATTGAACGGATGAGTGACTTCATTCTATGCACTGTTCAGGTCGTTTGTTCGTTCGTCATTCAGCATAGTTACGTTACTGTTACTGATTGGCAATTATAAGTGTATGATGATCATTAATTAAAAATAAAGTAGAAAGTATATATATCCACGTAAGTTTATATTGACATATATGTTAACGTAACAGCACGCCTGTAATCACCGAAGAGGTAGGCAGAGGAGTGTAGAACACTCCCACTTTTCACCAGTTACGTTTACGTCCCACTATGGAATAGGTGCTTAATGCCATGCATTGGGCACATATTATTATTATTGAGTATTTATATAACGAAAAAACTACTTGAACTTGAAATTTTTTGACCTCTTCTTTTCGCACACCTACTTTCTAACCGACTAGTTATGAAACAAGCACTTTTACATGTTCCAAGTCAGTTTAAATCAGTTTTAAAGAATAACGTACCGCAAAGGAAACAAACACTTGTACATTTCCTGAGCTGTTTTATCAAGTTTTTATTATCGACTATATGCGTTATGAAAGTTGTATATTCGTATGACTCTTCAATATTTTAGATTCTAGTCATTACAAACATGCAATTTGGTTCTTATTATAGGTCTTAGCAAATTCTATCTAATTACGAGTATCCCCGGTCTATGTAAATAAATTTATATAGATGAGATGAAGTACCCTGAATTCTGTTGTTAGTAACAGCTTACTAAAAGATTATATTTTACTACAGACAATCTGAAATGATGACGGTGGTTAACTGGATTATTTTCGGTAACAATTCTGGTCTATGGTTCAATCAACTTCAAGTTTATATTCAGTTTCATTGTTGGGAATAGGTGTTCTCTCAGAGTGAAAATTGTGGTGCCAGTTGTGGTGCGGTTTGGCAGAATTCGTACGTCTTAGAGAACTCTCAGTCGTGCAGGGTTTATTAAAACAGTTTCTCCTACTGCTTACCCCACAACTTCAGTGCTTATAAAAATATTGTCATTAGCATTGTTGTTTTTATTAATTAGATACGATTACAAATATTTATATATTTGTCAACAAATTTTGTAGGTACATAATGCAATAAGCATGTACTTTGCGTGTTTATAAAGAGAGCAATAAAGTAATTAGATAGCTTTTTTATGAATTTATAGATCACAAACAACTGTTCAAGCATGTACTTGGGTTTCCTCTGCGTGATCTATCGGCTCTACAATGATGAGTGCTATGAAAAACTGATCGACCTGGTGCTCGTGTCTCCGAGTTTCCATCGCATCACTCGCGGAAGATTGAAATTTCATCCACATCAGTAGAACTCGTGGCAGTTCGTCACTAATTGGTTAGCGCGCTCGTTTTAATGCGTAGGTGCAAGATATGGAATAAGCTTCAATCTGAGACTTTACCGGAGCGCTATGTTATGGGGTTCTTCAAGAAAAGCGCAAAGAAAGCTCTCCTTTAAAGCCGGCAACTCACTGACCCGGGAGTTGCACATGTCCATGGGCGACTGTGACCACTTACCATCAGGTGGACCGTTTTCCTGTTTGTCATACAAAATAATAACAATTGGCATATATTGAAGCAAGCATCGTTTAAAGAATGCATATAACTTTCACATATAATTCGCAGTTAACAATTATTATAAGTTGATCCATATAGAGCATTTGGTCAATGCAATAATGCAATTGCCTTAAGCAGCTTCACCAAAATGTGAAGTATCCTCTAAATATCCATGAGTGCCAGAGTATATAATTATTTGTCATAAATGCTAAGTAAGGAACGTGGTATAATTAGTAATAATCTAATTTGTAAGTTGCCCTAAATGTTACATTTCTTCTAAGGTTAGTAGTAAGGTTAGTTCTAAAAGTTATAGTGAACTTGTAGACACAATTACTACAACATTTTATACAAAATCGCCTGAATGTGTTGCTATTTTCTTAAACGCTAAATAACCTAGCATTATAATGTTTGTATTAAAACAATATCTTCGGATCTTTTCAAATTGTTACCAACGAGCAGCTCTTATCGAAACCCACATAAAGACAACGTCAAAAAAAACTGAATAACTTCTAAGATTATAAAGATAGACAGTTTCAGCATAATAAAGAGTGGATGCGACCAGAGTAGTTTTTAAGATTTTAGAGATAGATTCAGCAATATGGAGTGGAGATATTAATATCAGTCGAGCATCATTAGAACATGAGCGAGCGTAGAACATTGGCCGGCCGCCAAAGCAAAGTGGCTAATATATGAAGTTCTGGTTCTAGTGGATTTAGTGCATACTAACTCCGTGAAGTTCAAGAGGTGAAGCCACTGAGACGAATACAGAATGGAAATCTTGGCAGTACTGTTCATCCTATCTGCAATAAATGATATGAAGTCAAACTTTCCGAAACCACTATTTCTTGTTATTAAATTTAAGAGAGACATGCAATCTAGCGCGCTGAAACTTTTTCCTTTAAATACAAAAGTATGCACATATTTTGATATTAATTATAAACTTTACCATCATTCTCAGTATCAGCTTAATTTACTTCATTCTGGGACATGTCAGATCATCGTCAATGGTCAAGATCACCAAAACATACCATCACTATTGGAAAATAACACCGAACAACATCGATAAAAAGAAAACTGTGAGTCTTAACGTTCCCAAAACTTTTCAATTGTATCAGTGTACGCGGCACGTGGCAGAAAATATGGCTGTTACGATGTTCCAGCTTACATCCGAATCCAGTAGAATCGCTAACTTCGTTCGAATCGATTTCCAGAATCAGCATTGCTGTCAGCACTGGCGTCCTTCCAGATACATTTTGGATACTTTGTTATGTTCCATACCTTAACACTGTACAAGATCGTAATCGATATGTGCATTGTTCAGGAGGAGTTTGTCCGTAAAAGGATAATAGTTGCCAGCCCCGTTCCGTCTACTGCTCCATCACGCTGCTTCAGTATGAACTTCGTGGAAAAATGAGTGACTAAAATAATAATAACAGATAATAATATTGATTACGATATACATATATTTACATAACATTGGTCAAACTTTGTAGGATGCGGACAGGATCAATTTCCATATTGAAAAAATGCAGCGGTCTCATCAGTCGGTCTACCCATGATAAAATGCTCGTTGACTTATAAAAAATCGAACAATCCGTCATTAAATAAATTGTTAGAGAGTTTGTAAATCTAGATTAAATCACATACCAAGTTCCTGTAACATATCCCAAACGATGGAAGAACATTTTGATTATTCACTTTACTATGTCTGACATAAAAACTTTGACAGGAAATATAATTCTGCCATATTACAATCTTCCTAAAATCTATATAGGTACTGTAAATTTCGATAGTTCCGAAATCCAAAATCTAACCTCGAATAATCTGCTGATCAAATTCAAACTGATTGGCAAAATCTTCGGCGCCAGCGCTGGCGCTGTTCCAGGAACATTTCGGACACAATATTCTATTCTCAATCTCCCATTTTCAATACCCCAATCTCAACGTTATGTTACATACGTGCTTTGGGCTAACAGTTGTCGTGGGAGCTCGTGAAGTTGACCACGTCATCGAAAAGGATGACACAATAATAATAACTACGCCCCCATGGAGGAACAGCTATTATAGATTACCTAAAATTAAAAACTCAAGTATCTTATCTCTAGTCCATATTTCTAAAGATCGCCTGCTTCGGGGCGAAACACATATTGGTAGTGTCATGTGTATATTTTACGTATTATTCAGATACGCATAAATGTTCCCACAGGGGAACTTGGGATCTACATATTGGTCGAAGAAGACATTGCTTATCATATATGTACCGTGACTACCTATATGATTATCATATTCTTTGATTTTTGCAATATAACATTAATAAACGTAAAAAAACGTATTTTCACGTGTGTAATCACGTTTCACTGGTTACGTTACGTCCCACTATGGAATAAGTAATCTTTTTCCTTACACCGGGTACATACTCGTACCTAGATATGACTCCGAGCCTCTACTGGAAAATCTATGTTAGAAACATTCATAGTACTCGACTCGGGAGCCAAGACATCCCTATCGGCAGTCACGCTTGCAACATCATAATAACAGTCATCAACATAACATTAGCTTAATTTAATAGCAATACATTTGCGCAAGGCAACGTCTGATACAATTAATTGTTTTAAACAAAATGAAAGCGTTTGTCAAATACAAATTGAGTTTTGCTCAAATTGTTTACACATTCTGTTATTGAGTTAAATACTTTTACCGTACCAAATAAGTCGGTACCATTCGCAACACCACCGCGGTTACAAGATAGATGTCACTGCATCCACGCCCGCTTTCACTCCGCGACGACCACGCTCGCGTCCGGGGCGTTTTCTAAACTTGCCAACGGGTTATTTATTACTGTTTTTCTGAAACTTGTACTAATAGCAAAAATACCGATTTATTTTATTGTTGCGTTAGAAATTTTTAAAGCTTTCAGTCTTCAGATTAAACAAATATAGGTGTGTATACCTTTTCAAAAATATATATGAAATTCGAAATACTATATAAACTTCAAGCTAGTAAAGTAATAGGAAAATCTCAAAAGATTAAAAAAATGGGAGATCCAAATAAATGGGAGACCCAAAATTATTTAAAGTTAGCCACTGCTACTAGGCATTAAGTCCGCCTTTTGCATAATCTACCTTGTTTTTTAGGTTGTACCATAAAGGCCAAATAAATAAATAAATGAAATGGTTCTGGTGGCTTCTATTTTATATATGTATATATTTCCAATAATTATCTGCTATTTAATTTAATTACTATTCTATTCATTCTCTTGAGTTTGACATTACCTAATCTCAAGACTTAAACTCAAATTGCCTCGTTGGACGAGTGGTTAAGAGCGCAACTTACAGTCGAGATATCCTGGATTTAAATCCCAGGTAGGGTACTATGAGATCTTTAAGTTAATTTTTTTAATGCCTCGTTGGTCGTGTTGGTCGCAAGTGCGAATGGCGATCGGGAGTTCGTGGGTTCGATTCCCGGGTCGACACTATTAAAATTTTCTAATTTAGATTTTCTAGTAGTGGCTCGCAGTCTGGACATGTGCCCGATGCATGGCAATAGGCTCACCACCTATTCCATAGTGGGACGTAAACGTAACTGGTGAAA